>OY776112.1:74871838-75124338 GCA_963675035.1 Allygus modestus | reverse complement strand
CATAATTTTCAACGCCACCACTCGGAACACGCGGAGCACGTCATTGTCATCACATTTCCTTAAACTAGATACGTAGAAAAAAAGTTATTATTTGAATTTGTTAAAAAATTAGAAATTTTTTATTCTAAGATTTTAACATCTACTATTTTGAAACCGAGCCCTCCTATCTATATAAGGGAAAGGGAGGCGGAACACCTCCAAGGCTGGCAAAACAATCTTGGATTTTGGATCACTAGGATAAACATTTTGATCTAATTTTTTTTTTCATTTTAGGAAGTTTTAAGGTGCCTAATATTAAAACAAAACCATGTAATCACTATTTCACTATTTAAGTCGCCGACTCTCACTTTTAGCTATAGTTTGACGGAAATGGATTGATTATGTGTGTGAAACGTTTCAGAGTAGCCTTGTTGTAGACAGACTCTTATTTGTTAGCAATAATCAACTTAGCCCAGGGATAAATGGACAATCAAGTGACCTACAGTTTAACGCGGGTTTCTTACTACATACCATTACTCCATAGTGAGGTATAGTTGTATTGGGTTTCAAATTATCCCATCTCCCAACTCGTTTAGGATACAAACTAACTTCTGATCTTATTTTTATTTTTAGGACCGCGAAAGAAGGACAAGCCAGAGCGGCACAGCGTGGCGGTGGACACAGGCAGACTGGTCAACCAGGGCGGAGAGTGAGTATTGAAAACATATTTAGCACAACTCATGTCAGCTGACATGGTCTCACATACAAAATGAATAACATATCATTCATTACAACAATGCAAAATAAGGAAATGTTTGTTTTGTTTGATTGGTTCCGCAACCGCAAGTCAACTGCTGAGTCAATTTAACTGATATTTTGTATAAGTAGTTTTAAAACTCTTTTTCACATACGTGAGGAAAAAATATGTATTACGAAATACACGTTTCCTAAAAAGAAGGTGCAGAGATTGTGATTTTAGCTTTATAATTGTTTTTAACTTCCTGGGTTGGTAAAATCCAATTAGAAAACATACTTCTGCAATCTGCAAGCTAGATATTCTGCTTGGGAACTTCTGGAGAAACAAAAAATGCTACAAAAAACAGAGGACATTAACAAGAAGAGTGCAGGTGGTAGTTAAACCAATCAGGAATAAACTCCATAGCGAATCAGCTTCCGATAATCATAGGTTAAGCAAAGTGCCTATTAAATAAGTTATGTGGGCCTTTCTATTAAACCTAATTTGCACTTACAATCGTACATAAATGAGTTATGCTTAGAATCAAGTGTAATTTAGACTTTCTTCAGTTTGGTATTCAGAATCACGGATTAAAGATTAGGGGGAATTATGACTCAGTAAAATCTGCATGGCGACTGTACAAAGTAATAATTGCAATTCTAAATCGTTGATATTTAGATTCAATAAATTGGAGGTGTTGCTCGGTTTGTTTTTTTGTTGGTGAATAATATATTTTAATGATGGTGCCGAAATGTAATACTATACTACACAGCATCCCTCCTAGGTGTCTACAGCAGTTTCAGTACCCGTTCAGACTGAGTTATTATATAACGATTGACTATGCCACAAATGATTGTAATATAGTAATATGTTTTATTTTAAATGTGATGTTTGTTTACATTTGGATTTATTAGAGTTTCTATCAATAAAACGCAATGTTAAAGTGTTTGGAATTTTTTAAAGAGTTTTTCGAGTACTTATTCATGGTCCTTCGGTCCGGATAGGTTGAATTCAGGAGCTGGCAAAGTTCTTCCGGCAAATGTAGAGCAGATGCTTCATTGTGATATCTCGTTAAAAAATCGTCAACGCATGTCTGTACTTGTCGCAGAACGAGCTGTGGGAAACTCTGATGTATCTTCTTCTACTAACTGTTTTAGACACGTTTTAGCTAAACGGAATCACACGGCGAACGGCGGAGGTCACTTTGGTGTTTTAGCGAACGGTTTAGCTGTTCGTTTAGGAGCACTAGAAGTACCATAGATAACGGTCGTTAGTGGTATATTTTAACAGGCTCATAAGATATATTTTCCCTCCAGAAGTTTTGTTGAAATTTACATCGAATAATACGTTTTGGTAAATTTGTTCACAATCAGCAACCATAACAATTTCATGTAATCTAAAACGAGTTATGATGGAAAACAATTCCTGTTGCACAGTTGGACCATAAGAGTGTCGTTATACCCTTGTACTTGTAGGACAGGATGTGTTAACAAATATTCTCAGTTTAGATGATGAGCTGGACTCCTTTATCAGTACCCTTATATATCTAATTATATTAAGCTAATAGTATGCAATGCAAGACACTTTTTTAAAATCATAAATGAAAACAAATAATTTGTTAAGTAGCAGAAAATGTGTTGTTAACTACAGCACTACAACAATTGTATAGGGTTGTGAGGCGTAATTTATATTATCCTGTATAAATATAACACTAATCAACCACAAACCTGGATGAAATGGCTTAGTATGAAAATCTAAGGAGTAATTTTAGTTTTGGATAGAACCTCCCCCAATAAGAAGAGCACATAATAAAACTTATACAATTTAAACATGTTGTAAGTTGATCAGCCGTTATTTTTCATTATCAGCTTTAAACAATTAAATTAGTTTTATTTCTGAATATTTGCCCCCCTACTCATTTATAAAGCTGAAACCCAAGAGCTTTAAGGAATGATTATCCAAAAGTATGCATAGTCTTGATTCCCTATTAATAGTTTGGGGGGAGGGGGTTCTTTACTATTTGGTGGGGAGTTGATATAAAAAGCAAAATCTAGATTAGAGAAAATAAAATGCTTACGAAATAAATGTCTTCTTTCGTAACTGCAGTTACGAAAGAACTGAGTATAATTATTTATAACATATAACTGATAATTATCGTATGTACATTCATGATCGTGAAGTTTAAATATTCAAAACATCGGCGATTTAGTATTTATCTCGCTGTAACTTTTGTTAAATAATTGTTAAACACACTATCATAATTTTTTTATTTCTAAATATTTTGCGATACTATCAAAAACATTTAAATATTTATTTGAGATAGATAGCGGGTCTACCATATACTTTAAAAAGGTTTAGCTATTTGGCTTTGACGACAAAAATATAAGTAGGCACAGACAAAGGTTTCGTTTCTCTGTGATGTAGGCCTGAAAGCCCAGGGCTACTTTGGGAAGACTCTTAAGTAGGAAATACAGTTTTGTTTGTATATAATAAACCTTTTAATTGTTTAAATTAGTTAGTTAATAATATCCTCCTTTCAGTTGAAAATTTAACTTTAAAAGGCCAATTGAGTCAAACTTTATATATTCTAACATTTTATGAATTTTGCTACATGTAGAAATGTTGTTATCTAAAATAACAAGTTTTTTTTAAATACATTGTGGGTTAACATCTGTAGACTCCATGTAGAAAATCATTCCGTATTCAGAAGTCGCGCGTACAGTACATATTTAAATTCATAACTAATCATGTATTTGTTACTACTAGTGAAACAACGTAAGTAAATTAATTAATTTATGAAACCAATATTATGGTTCCTCACTGAAGATTAACGTAGGTAAAATTATGCGAACCGTATAACATTTATTTTATTTTATTGTTCAGCTAATCTTTACGGTTTGTAAGTTGGTTGCTGTCGGTAAAGAAGAGCGTTATGGTAGTTCAAGTTGTCATGGTTAGGTAGCACCACCAGTCACTGTTCTGTGCTGCGGCTAGCGGCGACGAATTGAACTACATTGAACCATTATATCGTAGTATATTGTGTTCATTTTCGTGGTTGCAGAACACCTCAAAAGAGTAGTTCAAGAGAAGAACTCTTTAGAATCAATATTTCTATTTCAATCATGTTTATAAACGGTGGTGTATTATTGTGTCAAAGGGGCATTCTGGCATTCTGTCCAAAAGTAAAGAATCTGTACATTGTGTCCAAAACGAATAATTTCTCCTTTGCATTATAACCAAAACTAAATAATAATTATTAAATAGGCTGTTAAGTCTGTCCAAAAGAGAAGGTTTGTCATTGTGTCCAATAGTAAAGTTAAAACAGAAAACATAGTTAGTTAATATAATTCGGACTGAATGAACTTGGACAGAATGAGCAGATAATGTAATTTTAGAAAAATTGTAATTTTACCTGTGCGTTCTATCCAAAACAATTGCATTCAATTTATATTATGTCCAAATTATATTACAAAACAATGTTTTCTGTTTTATCTTTACTTTTAGAACAATGACCATCTCTTTAGGATCCAATGAGCATCGTTTTATAATAATTATTTTGTTTTGGATAACATTCACAGAAGATATTACTCATTATCTTCATATTGGACGTAATAAACTGTAATTTTAATTTTGGACAGAGTGATCCTTTGACACAATGATACGCATCCCATTAAACCTACTAACATAGAAAAATAAACATTTTTCTATGCTACTAATTAAGAACACATTTTAATTTGAATATGTGTAAAAATATCAGCTTAATTGTTTAAAGCTGCCGATGAAAAAGAACGGCTGATCAACTTCCAATATGTTTAAATTGTATAAGTTTTATTATGTGCTTTAAATTTGTATGAACCAAATTTTTATTAATCTAATCCAGAAATACGCAGAATTGTACTTAGATACTCGTTAAAAATTTACCAGTCTCGCTATATTGACATTTGTATTTTTTGTTTATAATAATAATAACATATTTTAAAATGTAATTAATAATTTTATTTAAATATTTTTCATATAAAAACACAATTGTTGTCATGGTCGACTGCCATAAGGTGAAACTCTACATGTATTAGTGATCTTTAATAACTAACACAATAGGTTTACACACCAACAAGAATCTCGTCATTTAAAAAATCTGATGGTAACTTCTATGTGAATTACTTTGTTGCATGTAATGAAATCTCCAATAAGATGCTATGAAAGGAAAGGAGCTATGTACTATAAAATCCGCTCTAATTTAATTAGAGCCACCAGCGCTTTAGTAACAATTAGAAAAGTTAAGAATTAGTCCTAAAAACTGAGTATGATGCGGTATAGAATTTAAAAATCAAACGTGAATGTTTTAATATTTTGTCTTTCTGAAAGTTATAGCCTATTTGATTAGACTGAAGCGGTTAACCCCTAGATCATTGTCACATTTTTCTCTTTACTGGCATTTATATTGTTTCATTGTTTTTATCTCTAACATTGTTATAGTTACAGTATTTCTGTATTTGTTGAATAAGCTTATATTTTCTATGACACGTTAAGTATATTCTTTTCTATATGCGATGCGCTTATCCCCTTTGTTATGGCGAGCGAATTCTCTCTAAAGATGGAAAATTCGATTTGGTTTTTAGTCACTGGATATTTATAACAGTTGCAAGCGCTGTGTTTAGTGATGATGATCCTGCTGACCAATGAACTTTAAGTTTAAGTAATCAAGTTATCATCACTTGATTAAGTGATCCAACAAAATGTATGTCGATCAAGTAAACTTCGGATCTTTTGAAGGCCAGTGGAGCGTAGCCCGTAAATCGGGCGTTGTCCTACATCTCTATTAACTTTAAGTAAAAATGAGTTCGCACGCAGCACGCTGACGTGAGGGAGGTGAATTTCCACATAATTTTAAAACTCAAAATCAGTGTAAAATCATACATTTATACCAATTTGTATTGAAATCTGAAAACATTGATTTTTTGGCTATTCTGATGCTCCTGGTTTCATTTACCTGCAATTCTGGGAATACAATTTTGCGCATTATAAGGTTAGGAGAAGGTCCAGTCAGGCTTGAAAGTAGGCGTGAGGTTGCTGTGGATGATAAATACCCCCCGTCGCAGCAAACCTGCGTACTCAGCGAATTTCCAATGCATTGATATGTTTCTCACTAGTACATAAAGCCACTCACCAAGTTTGACAAAAATACATTCATAAAGAAGTGATTTATTACATTTTATTTATTCCCCATAAGAATAACATTAGGACTGAGTACGCAGGTTTGCTGCAACAAGGAAGATAAGAAATGAGTTTTTATGCAATTATCAATATAATTGAACCAGGTGAAGCTACTTACCATGTTTTATTAATTTATGTTCATAATTAAGGGAGATATAAAACTTTACTTATTCTCCATAAGAATAACATTAGGGCTGAGTATGCAGGTTAGCTGCTATGGGGACAATCAACAAAACATTTATTTTTTGTGCAATTATCAAATACCAGTACAACATGAAGCCACATCCCAGATTTCATCAATATACATTCATAAATAATCAAGATATCAAATTTTATTTATTCTCCATAAGGATAACATTGGACAACGTACTGTGTTTAGCACTTTGAATATTTCTGCAACGGTTTGACGTAGAATCACAATTTAAACACCAAAATGATTGTTTTGTGGAGCTGAAGTGATTGGTAAAAGAAAATGTGAAGTCTAAAGTAAAATTAACTGAGGAAAAGCCAAAAACCTTTTTCCCATAAGATTAACATGGGAGATTTTATGAGCATGTTTTTTGGATTTTTTCCGCAACCACTTAACCTAGGTTAATAATTCAAAATACCATTTTATTTGTTTTTTTAATCTCTATAACATGGTCTAAACCTAAATTAAGTGTTTTAAAAATTTTAGGGTGAAAAAAGCAAAAAACTGATTTTTGGAAAATTTAAAACCCCCATAAACCCCCCTTCCCATAGTCCGATTTTTCTGGTTTTCGAACTTAAAGTCATAAATGTCAGTTTACACATTTGAGCCAAATTTCATCGAAATCGGACGTTTTTTACTCAAGTTATCGCATTCACGGACACATATATAGATATATATATATATATATATAGATATATATATATATAGATATATATATACATATATATAAATTTGAACGAATAGTGTTTTGGACATCTGGGGACCTCAAAACAAAAAGTTATCATGGTCTCGGGCTTAAGTCTTACCATGAGACCTACGGTAATAGCTTCTTCCCTATAGGGGAAATTCGCTAAAATTACACCAACAAATGAATAACAGGTTTTTCTTATGTAAAACCCCCATAAGACAACTTACTGTGTTTAGCCGATACACATTTTCTTTAATAACTCAGTAAATATGCATTCTAGAATGACGAGAGAGGGCTTAAAACTGAGAGGGCTCTTCTGACCCTTTTTAAGCCCAAAAACACGAAATTTGACAAATTAATCCCCAAAAAAGGGTTTAGAGTTTTCCAATTGGTTTACCCAACGAACTTGTCCAACTGATTATAGAAAGGAACGTCCGTACCAAATTTGAAGTAAATCGGCAAAAAATGCGACCGCTAGAGTGCAAATATATATACAATTTTGAACGCCCCCAAAACGTGTTCAGGGGGTCACGTTAGCAACTTCTATGGTGGTCCCGGGCTTAAGTTTCACCGTGCGGGTCATGCTAATAGTTCACTTTCCATAGGAAATTCACTAAAAATCCATGTTGAATTTCAAATTTGTACGTTCTCGGAAAGAGGAAAGAATTAACTTTATACTAATCGGCTTTACTTTCACCTGTAATCGAAAATCTAAACCGTAAATTAACTAGGTAAGCCTTCGTAATGGTGATACGTAATAAGTATATTATCCTATTTGTTAAAGATTTGTTTAGTCTTTACTTATAGCTCCTAGTGTTTGGATCTACACGTTTCGGGAGAGAAGGAAACTCATCACGTCATCAAGGGAACTTTACTTAGATCTAAATAAATAAAAAAATACACCTTGGTAACTAACCTAAATTTTACATATTTACAAAAATATTTAGGCTTTTTAGGTATTATTTATTGATATTTAATTGTAGGTAAATTGATAACAGGGGGAATTTCCTTACCTCCAAATCGTAGTGGTTGTTTTAAACAGTAGCTAAAAATAGGTAAATTCAATTTTAAATAATAAATCCAACGCTATAATGTGTTTCAAAAATACATCCGATTACCCTATACACAATCGTATTTTATTTATTGATTTCAAGGGGACAAGAGCTTTCCCCTCTTTAGATCCAAGCCTCTGAAATCCGAATACAAAACGTGGTGTTCTTGTGGTGAGAACAATGGGAAAGAACGCTGGATGTGCAATCCCACAAGTGAACGGGGGGGGGGGGAGTCATGAATCACTATTAAACCCCTCTCTGTGCGTGTTCCCTGAGTCAAAGCCCCTCCCCCTCTCCTCTGACGGCGTGTACTACGCTTGACAACAATATGAGCAACAATGAGTTCTTGCCATGCGTTCCTTTATCGACCGGCACGGCCCGGCGGCAGGCTTGCTCCCTCTGGGAAATTTCCCCGCCGGGGAAAATTTTTCCCCATTCTGGCCTCGTTGTCTTGTCATGTTCTAATATATGATTAAAATGTATAATCCTTGAATTAATAGTTAATTTCCTATGGAAAAGTGAACTATTAGCATGACCCGCACGATGAAACTTAAGCCCGGGACCACCATAGAAGTTCCTAACATGACCACCTGAACACGTTTTGGGGTGTCGTTCAAAATTATATATATATATATATGTGTGTGTGTGTGTGTGTGTGTGTGTGTGTGTGTGTGTGTGTGTGTATGCACTCTAGCGGTCGCATTTTTTGTCCGATTTACTTCAAATTTGGTAGGGACGTTCCTTTCTATAATCAGTTGGACAAGTTCGTTGGGCAAAACAATCGGAAACCTCTAAACCCCTTTTTTGGGGATTATTCTTTCAAATTTTGAGTTTTTGGGCCCAAAAAGGGTCAGAAAAGCCCCGGACGTACAATTAATGCATGTATTAAGATGGGAATTAGTGAAGCGAAAGTTTTAAGCCCTCTCTCGTCATTTTAGCATAAATATTTACCGAGTTATTAAAGAAAATGTCTATCGGCTATACACAGTACGTTGTCTTATGGGTTTTTACATTAGAAAAACATGTTATTAATTATTTGGTGTATTTGTTTCATCCCCAGCAACCTCGCGCCTACTTTTAAGCCTGTATGGACTTTCTCCTAACCTTATAATGCGAAAAATTGTATTCCTTACATTGCAGGTAAATTAAACCAGGAGCATCAGAACAGCCAAAAAATCAATGTTTTCAGATTTCAATAAAATTGGCATAAATGTATGTTTTTACACTGGGTTTGAGTTTTAAATGTTTTGTAAATGGAAATTCACTTCCCTCACGTCAGCGTGCTGCGTGCGATCTCGTTTAATGTTTTATATAATATTTTTTGGAACGTAAACAATAAACGTGCCTTGAAAACCAAATTAATATGTTCATCATAACATATATAAACAACTTTAAACAACTGGGAAAATTTTGATCAAGCTGTTCCAACTTCGAGACCCTTTCAAAAACGTCTAAACATGTCACGTTTAGAGCTTTCAAAAACATGCGCATGATCATATTACACATTTTCTTTTATTTACACAATATGTGTTTCCGAACTCTCGCCGAAAACGGAATTTTACCTTTTGGTTTAAAAGTCATATTACATTTCACTTTTCCGTATATGTGTTTGTACGTGTGCTTTTTTTTAATACAATATATCTTATGAATAAGTTGAGATTTTTATTTTAAACTTGGTATAAAAATTATTCATGTTACAGTCTGATTAGTGTTGAATTTTACGTTTATAGTTTTTAACGTTTCCAAATGCTGGTTTTAGCTTTAGCTCAACTTATTTGTCAATTTCAAGTTACAATATTGACTGATGTTCCAGAGCAGCGCAGGTTAGTACTGTAGTACAAATTAATTTTGAGAGATTATAAAACATCTTTTGCCAGGGATCAGGAAGGATTTAGGCTTTTGCCAAACTGTCTATGACTTATGAAACATTTTCATCAAAACATGATGTCAATGACTGAACTGAGGCATGTATGAACTCCAGTCAACCCTCTCCACCCTTCCAATAGTGTTTTCTAAAACATCTTCGTTTGTATCCATGCAACAACTGCGCGACAGGTGCAACTGATGTTGTAATTTATTTAATTACATGTTACATAAAAGGTTTAATTAAAACCTTGCAGCGTAAAAATACAAATTATTTAAACAACTCACTCTGTATAAACTTTGGCACAGATGGATGAACAATAGATTGTTTATACTCACCAGGCTCGATTCAATTTCCATGCAAATTAGTTGAACTGATAGCGCGCGTGAGGAAGAGCGATTGTTTGGGGCGATGCAATTGCGTTATAATTGCACACCAGCAAGCAGTTAGGTTCATAGTTTATTCTTTTGTAGCAATAAGATCAGTCACGGTAACATAGTTCATCATCGTATCACCGTATTTGCTTGATGTAAAGCTGAAATTAAATGGTCAGAGTGAATCATTGGATTGGGGGATTATTGTTTTCAAACTAACCTTAAATTTATTATTATTATTGATGAATCTAACATAAATGTTAAGATTTCCTAAGCTAAATGATTTCTTTCTGAGAAAGTAGTGCTTTGTTTAACTCAGACTTATTGTTGTTAATTTTGTTCAAAACCATAGTTATATAACATCCCCATAAACTATCCTTTATACGCCTCTCAAGATAACTATTTTATATGTTTAATTACGTGCCTAGCGTAATTGTTTTACATTTATATTTTGAAATTGGTTTGTGTTTTGTTTTTATGCTGCCATATTTCATAGTTCGGTACACTAGTTTTTCTGGATATTTTGGATACATGTTAATTGATCCTTATTTCTGTGGTCTGTGTAGTTATTTGAATTTGAAAGGATAGTAATTTCTTCTTCAAGGCAGTCACTAAACTTAATATTTTACTTAATATAATCCCCCTCCAGTTTGGATTACCCATCCTCAAGGTTATGGTAGAACGGAACATCTGTAAAATATTAGCTTTAATTTTTTGCAGTTTTTTTTTAATAAGCGTTAAAGAAAAGTTTGATCTTGTGATTTTAACTACAAATTTAACGAAGAGTTAATACATGGAAGGTAGAAATTTAATTTTGCTATGAATTTTTGTTATTGTACAGTGTTATTTCGTTCCCAGTAAATATGTTTGACTTAAAGTTCCTATCCTTAAAGGTATTATTATTTTTCAAGGGTGTTTTTGCCGGTAGCCCATACCTCTCTTAGTACTTCATCAAAACCAATAATTGAGCCATAATTTTGAAGAGTACCTTCACCGTTAGATTCGAAAAATAAACAAACAATTCAAAGACATAAAAATTATAATTTAACTGGTGATTACCACTTGTTTACTTGTCCACGTACTGATGGCACTATCTTGCAGCGACAAGTTCGATAACTCAAAAAAGGTATGTTTCAATGGCAAACTGCGCACGGACAAATCTAGTTGCTGTTAAGGATTTAATTAGTTGTAGGCTGTAGACTGTTTTTGTGGATGGAAATAAACTGTACTGTATTTTACCAACATATGTAACACATATTTGAAAACTTGTACAACAGTATACCTTATGCAAAACAAAACTGAGGATGTAGGCCTATTGTTTGGAAAATTTTCCAAAATATCTTATGGGTTAATTATCTAAACTTTGCCTCTTTAATGCTTACGGTCTGGTAAACAAGTTGAATTATTTTGCAAAACATTAAACATCTCGGCCTTCCACATCCCCATTATCACAGTCGATGTCATCTCAAGGGGAAATTTCCCTGCGCGGGGAACTTTTCTCCTACGCGGGGAATTTTTCTCGTAGCGCTATCCTCCAGGTTCAGGGTTCAGACCACCCCGCCAGTTGTGGCCTAGTGTGCCCGCGCCCGCGCACCTCGTCGATCGATCCGGTCCGGGCACATCTGCGCTCTCTGTCGCTCATTCATGCGGTCTAGTACGATGACAAGGTAGTTACACCCATCCCCGGGGTCGCCGACGGAGGAAGTCGTGAGAGTGAGTGAGCGAGTGGGTGAACCGCTGAGGATATCTGAGAAGACGTCTACCCCAGGTCAACCGGCCATGGAGTCTGGGCGATCGGTGAGTTCGCACTTTGACATTTCCACATCTCGAGCAGTGTTGATGTTCGGAGGCTAGGATGTGTTGCTATTGCATTACGTTTATTTTATCTGTATGTTCTCGGTATTCCGCCCATTTATAATTTGTGATCATGAATTACAGTCTTAAACTGTTAATTGGCAAGCAGCCGCGTGCTTTTGTTCTGATTAGGTTAAGATTTTTACTCTCATAAAATCTGAATCTTTATCATAATTAAGGATAAGAATAAACATTAATTAGTTTTCTTCACTAATCCTTCACTAGTAGTCTTCACTAATCGGTACTTACTATTATTTTTATTCTAATTGTAAAAGGATTGTCTATCGATATTTGATAAAATAAACTCTCAAGACAAGTCAATATTATTTAGGTGTCTCCTTGGGGAGGTGTTTGTCTTTTAGGAGTCGATTTTCTTGATAAACACCTCCTATACGAACCAGATAACTAGCCTTAGTGTCTACTTTAAATATATGTTCCCCAACCATCGGACAACGTAGTTATTTGCCAGTTGAATATGTCGGCTAGTTTACTTCATTATCATTGTGAGAAGTTTGCATCATTGTGTTGCAAAACTCTGAACTATCTTCAGCAGTTATCATTGTTGAAGATGAGACCGCAGATTGCCGGTACTGTCCAAACCACAGAGGTCGTTAATTTCGCTAAGATATATTTCTTATGCCTCTGAAAAGTACCAGACCTCATATTATAGTGTGATGCATAAAATCATCTGCAATTGTTGACTGCAAACGCCGTCTCATTTAAAAATTACAAGTAACAACTATGGGATTAAGGTAATGAAAAACACTTACTTTAGGTCGAAACCAATCCTATGGTTGTGGAATATAGAATTACTCGACATAACTACGACCAGTATAATCCTTAGAAAACATATTTTGTTTAAACGGAATATGCTTATAATTCTCAAAACGAAAGACTTTTGTTTTGAGAGACACCAATTTACAGCTAAATCGTAGTAAACACAATGATGGAAGACTTGTTAAATCAAGGCCAACTTTGAATCTTATAAGACCTGTGACATCCAGGGTTTTCAAGTTAACTAAATCCAAAATATACCCTCCTGAAAGGGTATTTCTTCCCATTGATGTTCAACATCATATGCAAAAGGAGCGGAAACATCCGTTCAAAATTCTGCAAATTAGTTAAGTTAAAATTAATAGTGTTTGCTATTGAAATATATTACTAACCATACTATATCATGTGGAGTTTAAAAAGGCTAAAATGGCAAAAACAATGAGAATCTTCGCTATCATGTGGCAAACATAGTTATCATTATGTCGAAAGTGTAAATTCTCAATAACATAAGGTCTGAATATACTTCGCCAAGTTTAATTACGATTTTTTTATCACAGACCTATTATAGTATTAGAGATACGAACACCCCCCCCCCCCTATAGCTCTGCTTGTGATATGTTATATTGCTAGGATATACAAAACTGAAACTTTACAGCTTCAGAAGAATACGCGCTTTAACTGGTTTAACATTTCAGTGTGTTAGATAGCGATAAGGAACCTCATTATGTGATAGGAGACTAAAGAACAAAGAGATTAATAATAAGTTGTAAGAACAGAACGACCAAAAGAGATTAACATTTTTTAGAACAACAACAGCGCCGGTACAGTGGCAAGAGCGGTGGTGCGCCGGCCACGGTCAAGGTCACTTGACAACATCAAGGCCGTTGTTATTACTGATAACTTGTTTCATATTTATGTACGAAAGAAAACAACGTAGAAAATAGTAATCGCGTAGTATTTTCACACAGTCAGCTTCCGTAAAGTAAAGCTTTTTAATTAAGCTACCAAAGCAAACACTTGGGATGAGCTTTACTGTGGGCGGCGTTGCGCGTGAACGGTAGCCACCACGGGCGGAAGGTCTTTGGTAAAGTTTCAGGTAACATACTACTTTCTACCGATTAATAATAAAAAGAGATATATTTTAATAGTGTTACTTGTCGAGGGTGATATGAGGAAAGGGTGTGGCTTGGAAAAGGTAGCTCTATTACTCAAAACAAAAATGAATGCATCAATGTTTTATAATTGGGCCTAATATAACCGATCCTGACCGATTGCCTTGTACTATATTTTATGTATCCAGTAACACTTTCATGTACGTTAGTGTACTGTGAAAGCATAAATATATTTCAAAGTGATAAATAAATATTATAAAAGTTTATTTTAAAAGTCCTCTTATCTTCTTTTTTCACAATTGTAAATACTATATTAATTCAAATATAGTAAAATATAAAATCTATAGATTTTATAAAATGCATGTTATATTAATTTATATTAAATTGATTCCTTTTTATTAGTGCGTTTTTCGTCCTTGACAGTGAATAACAAACTTAACTGAACACCATGACGACTCCCAAAACAACAAGACAGTCCACGATTGATTCCGGAATATATTTCATTATCCAAATTACTCACCGCCACAATCCGGTTCCACAATAACAGCTTATCATGCAGTAATACAACGGAAAGCCATCTGCAGTTTGATCATTCTGGATTTGCTACCTCATTTAGGAAGTTGTAAGACGGATTTAAATGGCGATTACATCTTTGGGCTCGCGTGCTGGAGGGCAAACTAATTTTGAAAATTACGGTAGTTGGCAGTTGTAAACAGCTCTGGGGGGGGAGACACGCAGAGCTGGAAACAGGGGCCTGTTGTGGGGGCGATGTCAAAACTGATTTGTGACCGGGGACCACGTCATAAGGGGCGGATTGTAGGGCTCGTAGTAGTTTGTGGTAGAACCGTGAAAACGCGTATAACTCACACTGTACCCACGCACACGCACAGCCACTCCCTATACCATGAAGAAGTGTTCCTATTACAGTATAGAAAATAAGTTTCGTTTGAGGTAACAATTTCGATAGAGGGTTCTTTTATTATTCAGCTGTCGCAGCTAATCACAACTAGTACAGTAATAACGAGTAAACCATTGAGGTGTTAATTTAATTTTTATTTTATTACATATAAATTAACATTCCCACGTGTTTAATTCTACCACAACTAACGACTATCTGGAACATTTCCGCAAATGATTAAGTAACCAGTTGGTTCAGTTTAATAAATCCATGCGAATAACATTACAATTTCGAAAGTAGGCCCTATTTAATTACAAATACCAAAAAGGCACATTTAGAGGCAAAACACTTTCTGATGGGACCAGAAAATTAGACTAAACAATTTAGGTTAAAAAGTTAAAAACTGCCATGCAAAAATAAAGATATTCTTTTAGTGATATAGTTAACAGACAATACCTTAGGAGAAAGAAACGTAAAGAATCGACCTAGCAGCAGTTGAAATTTAACCCTGATTTAAATTGTTTACCCTTTAAACACGTAACATTTGATGTCTTCCTTTAAACTGCATAATTTAAAAATCGGTTTGTCAATATTATAACTCAGAATTTGTAAGGTATGGGTTTCATCGTATTAGCCTAATTTAATATCAATTTCCGTGTACGTATCTTGCTTCGTTAAAAATGCAATATGTCACTTCTGCTTCTGTTTCTGCCAGTATTTAGTTTAACATTCTTCAAATAGAATTGTAAATAAATTGTTGTACCTGTGTTAACAGCTTTCAATATTTATTAATTTAATTTACTTTAATTTAATTGTAATTCATTTTAATTATTGTCATATTTTAACCAGGATTCCAGGTTGATTCAACTGGTGAAATGACTACTTTGAGTGGTGATACCACTTCCAATTCGATTTTTATTCCACAACCCCATTTTCCCCTTCATTTTAGCGAATTTCCCCTATAGGGAAGAAGCTATTACCGTAGGTCTCTCGGGACTTAAGCCCGAGACCATGATAACTTTTTGTTTTGAGGTCCCCAGATGTCCAAAACACTATTCGTTCAAATTTATATATATGTATATATATATCTATATATATATATATATATCTATATATGTGTCCGTGAATGCGATAACTTGAGTAAAAAACGTCCGATTTCGATGAAATTTGGCTCAAATGTGTAAACTGACATTTATGACTTTAAGTTCGAAAACCAGAACAATCGGACTATGGGAAGGGGGGTTTTAAATTTTCCAAAAATCAGTTTTTTGCATTTTTTACCCTAAAATTTTTAAAACACTTAATTTAGGGTTAGACCATGTTATAGAGCTTAAAAAAACAAATAATATGGTATTTTGAATTATTAACCTAGGTTAAGTGGTTGCGGAAAAAATCCAAAAAACATGCTCATAAAATCTCCCATGTTAATCTTATGGGAAAAAGGTTTTTGGCTTTTCCTCAGTTAATTTTACTTTAAACTTCACATTTTCTTTTACCAATCACTTCAGCTCCACAAAACAATCATTTTGGTGTTTAAATTGTGATTCTACGTCAAACCGTTGCAGAGATATTCAAAGTGCTAAACACAGTACGTTGTCCAATGTTATCCTTATGGAGAATAAATAAAATTTGATATCTTGATTATTTATGAATGTATATTGATGAAACTTGGTATGTGGCTTCATGTTGTACTGGTATATTGATAATTGCACAAAAAATAAATGTTTTGTTGATTGTCCCCGTAGCAGCTAACCTGCATACTCAGCCCTAATGTTATTCTTATGGAGAATAAGTAACGTTTTATATCTCCCTTAATTATGAACATAAATTAATAAAACATGGTAAGTAGCTTCACCTGGTTCAGTTATATTAATAATTGCATAAAAACTCATTTCTTATCTTCCTCGTTGCAGCAAACCTGCGTACTCAGTCCTAATGTTATTCTTATGGGGAATAAATAAAATGTAATAAATCACTTATTTATGAATGTATTTTTGTCAAAATTGGTGAGTGGCTTTATGTACTAGTGAGAAACATATCAATGCATTGGAAATTCGCTGAGTACGCAGGTTTGCTGCGACGGGGGGTATTTTAACTGCCCTACACTAAAATTATCGGGGAAAATCAAACACTTCGCAGAGTTATGACCAACGCCAGTCATCGGCCATTCCACAATCACCATTCGTCCACACGTGCTGCTCCCGCCACGCCACCCACCGCCACCGTCACCGCCACAGCCACAGCTTTATAAATCATTCTGCGGCATAAATCTCGTAGTTGACAACACCGAAATCCAAGCTGAATTCGTTGTTTTTGGCGTTGAATTTCACAGGGACTTTTTGGTGGACGTAAAAATGTTCAACATTATAGTTTCAAAACAATATCCTCAAACTAGGGTGCGGGACACATTTGAGCACTTCTGAATCAAACATACAATTAATGCATCAAGAACGTTTTTAATGGGCGTGAAGTTTTGATTTTAAAGACTGTTGTAATATTACGGGGTTCTTAACTGGGTTAATCCTGCTTTATTAATTAGTCCTACTAGTATTAGAAATGTGACTGTTTGGATGTGTGTATGGATGGATGTTATATACTTCAATCACGCAAAAGCTACTGGACCGATTAAGCAAAAATTTTGTATATCACATTAACATATACCTGAAAATATCTACATCTAACCTTGGGGCTCCACCCCACGAGTTCTGTGCAATTTCCAATACAAATTTTATGAGAATATATTGTTTGCAAATTATTTGTTGTACTTACGATGTTTGACAGTTACTGCAAAGGATTATGGTAAAATGTAAACAAAGATTTTATAATGGGGGTCAGTTTAATAATGCCCGAGCGAAGCCGCCGGTAACAGCTAGTCAAATTATACTTTGGTAATATAATTTTACAATAACACAAGTTTGACAGTGTATAAATATATCGATAGGATAATACATCGAATCGAATGTAGTACTGACGAATATTTTTCAGTGAAAAAGTTGTATAAAGTATTTTGACTGTCAATATATGGAAATAATAACATACCATCTCTCATATCCCGTCTCCCTTCCCCCAACACTACTTACCCAAACTGACACATATTAAGTATATAGGCTAATGATAACAAACCAGTTACTCGTTTAAAAGGTACTCATTGTCAACTTCATGTAGAGAGTGATCAAAAATGTAACACAATTATTTAGTTTTCTCACAATGATATTGAAGTAACGTAGCCAACACATATCAGTAGAGAACTCTCTTGTAAAGTGTCTAATCAAATACCAAAGAGGGACTAAGACTGCGTGTTGCTTGAGAAATGTTCCTCCTGTGTGTTAAAGCGCGCCGCCGACAACACGCCCTTGAGACATGAGACATGAGACATGCAATGTTGTGCCGATACGTCGATACGGCCATAGCCAATCATCATATCACAGCATATGCATCACACATCATGCACATACTGTATGGCACATGCCGCACTATAGTATATCAGCAGTTGAACATGGTGGTTATAATTTGTGTTTTAGTTTTGTGTTTGTAACTAAGTCTAAAGGCTTAACTTAAATATTTCCCCATCTTAAAGTTGGTGAGGAATAACTTTCCTCCACTTCTATTTAGTGCTCAGTACTAACAGTTCGTCTCAAGTACGGAATTTATTTTTACTGTTGATAGTACAATTTTTGCATTGATAAAAATATTGACTATTTCGAGACATTAAAACACACGATTTTAACTCTAACACTTTATCACTAAAAAACCGAACATAAAAACTTGTGTATGGCTATTTTAAGGCGAATATAAATTAATTATGAGTGTAGAATGAGTAGGTATTTCATTGTTGGGGACTAGTGGCAACTGGTCCTTCAGTCAGGAGTATTAATGAATAACATAACTCAATAACCAATGGCAGCTGAGTCCATTTCGAACCTCACACATTTGTTTTAGTTTTGCTCAGAATGCACTCAGCGAAAAAAAATACTACCGTATTACGAGTTCAGAAATTTACCACCAGAACCTTTTTTTTGAAGAGGTCGGCGGCCTCGATTACACTTGATCTGCCGTTCACATCGGTCTCAAGCCTGGTTTTGATTCGTCAATTTAGAGGTCGAGAGTCTATATTTTCTTGTTCCAGGGTAAAATTACAATAGACTCGCAAACGACATTCCAAACAGTCCGGATGGTAATTTATTTTCTTATTTGAAAATAATAATAGTAATAATAATAATCCAGCCATGTTGGATATCACCGCGATATTACTTTTACAAGTTTTACTCAGTTTTTTATCTCCAAACAAAACCTAAATCAGTCTGCAAGATTGGCATCCATAACTCTTGATAAAGAACGTCAAAACTGAGTCTACACCTACTGCAAATATAGCTGAGTTGTTATTAGTTGTTCCAACAAAGCATATAGGCTAAGCCGCTAACTCGCCAAAGACAAAGTTATAAGAGACCTTCTGTCGCCTCGTGGGCACTGTGAGGCGACACGGCCATGTCCATAGTGTATAACTGATGACCCCGAAGCTTATAGAGCGAAGTATTTCTTTGTGTGTGCCATCCACTGGTGCCATCCAGCGAGGTGGTGTCATCTCACATAACGTGGTGTCTACGACCACGCAAATATTTACATACAATCCCCCCCGCCCTCTGCCCACCCGTAAACATTGTCACACTTCGGAATTTCGCTTTGTGTCTAGTCCCTTATCTGCATTCCGGGTGTTTCAAACACAATCCAAATTAGTCGTGTTACCGCAGTTCTGTGTTTGAAAAGAGTAACATAATTATTCGAGTGAGAACAACGTCCATAGCGGATTATGCATTTTGTGTTTATTGAAAAGTATATGTTTAGTTTTATGTAGTAAAAAACCGACTTGGAGATTAAAGGTAATGCTATATCATCGACAGGTTTTACACATTGTTGGTTCTTACTAAGAAATCCGCTTGAATAAAAGCAATTTACCTTAAAAACGCTTACATAGGTGACAAAAGCTACTTATGTTGATTTGTATAAATAGTTATAGAATAATCAATCAAATGCGGCAGTGTTTTTTTTTTATTTATACACCCTAAACCATATAGAAAAATGCTCTTATGTTTGTACTAAATAAATTAGAATCTGTCTTAAGTCAATTTGTAATTAATGAAAACAACTGTTTCAACGTCAACCTATCAGTTCTTTTTATCGTTCATGATCTTCTGAAGTATGTTGATGAAACCAGGCTTAAAGATAAACTGAAATTATTTTATAAAACAGCTTCGCGTTTGTAATATTATTTTACCTTTATAATACTATTTATTGCCGTGAATTCCTTTTGTAAAACCTTCAGAATAATTTTTCTTACATAAATCATTTAATAACTATAATGTATTAGGAGTTTGCTAACAGTAAAGATTACTAATTTCAATAGACATTTGACGGGAATGGAGAAAATAAAGTAGAAAAAGGAAACCCCAACTGTTATCCCGTTGCCCAAAGCAGAAGTCTTCCATAAAGTTTTATCTCTGAGGAAATTAAATCTGGGAAGTGTGTTAGGGAGCCTAATTAAATTTTATTGGACGCGAGTGAGTTCAGATTTCCGAAATTGGCTTGTTGGGATCAACTGCTTAGCTTCTTGGGGGGGGGGGGGTTAGGAGTTGTTTTTAAGTGTTAATTGATATAAAACCTCCATTTTGAGAAAGAAGAACTATCATAGAAAGACAAACTTATGTATTGGACTCTTACACTTTTGCATATATTGCTGGTGTCCGGTATATATATTGAACAACACCAACATTGGAATGAAATCAAAGATTTCAACATTGGAAATCCGCCGTGAAAGATTTGAAGAAGTTGTCGTGACGAAACTGTAGCATATTGCATATCAAAATGTTCCTTAGGATTCCTACATTTCATGTGGTCGAAATTCAGAAATTATCAAAAATCCCTCGGGATTCACCGCGCACTTGCCTTTATTTGTTTTTTCAATGGCCGACGATGATGTTATTTGCTCAGGTTATTATATATACCTGTGCATGATCATCAGTTTCTCTACAGAATGTAGCACGCAGCACAACACGTTTTTCGCTCCCGTGAATCTTCTCGTTGTCAGGTCTGGTACAGAATTATATTTGACATACTATAATATACCTCTGCATCTGTAACTGCACTACTATAATCCACCTCAAAGTAACTCAATTATTAAGGTTTTAAAAGTATACAAGGAGCCATTTATACAACATTTAATTGATATGGTCGTGTCCTAGGTTGTTTAGCTAGGTAGCTCAAGACTCATGGGATTTTGTTTCCTCTGCTTGATTGGGTGAACGGGAGAACGGGTGACTGTGAATTACAACCAGTGAAAATGAATAGCACTAATGAAAGCAGTCGTTTTTGTTAACAATATATAGTTTATACCACCGTTTATTGGTTTCTGTGTTTGTGTAAACCAGTATTCTCGGCAATCGTTAAATTAAATTACAAACCTATAATAATGTATCTTTTATAACATATTAGTATAGCCCGTCGTGGCTTCGTTCGCCATCACAGTACAATGTTATGTTTGAGAAGTTGGTTTCATTTGTTAAAGCACCTGGGGGATCGAGGTTTGCTAGAAAAGCCAGTCAGTTTGTTAAAAACTCCTTGAGTACTTATATTCACGATACCTCTCCAAGGCGAGCGTATTTGCATTGCTTATTGTATATTGCTCGTTTATTTTCATTTTGGGCATGTCCGTTTTTTATTCAACCTTCAGTTTGAATGGTTCTCGCAATTTACACATAACCTAATCATGTATATTTAAAGTTATGTACACATTGGTTCAAATCACTACTCTCGCAAAAATCACATAATACTTTTACTAAGTGAGTGTTATATTTACTACTAGCTGATGTACCCGTTCTTCGCACAGGGGTTTTCTTTACCCGTTCTATAGTCAATGCAATTTGCATTTTTTAGTTAGCTTGAAACTGCTGTTCTTGTTTCTGCTCTTTAAGCTGTCAAATGGAAGTGTCCTCAGCTGTTCCCATTACAGTTTCTGAATGTTTACTTTCTTATGAAATGTAAACATTGAAAGGACGTTCACGGAGCGTATCCCGAGGGCATTTAAGGAAGTGAATATGCCTATGTGTTGCATGGGTTCAAGATCTACCTTTGTGTAAAGTTTCTGCCAAGTCGGTTCAGTAGTTTTTGAGTTTACCCGGAAAATTAGACAGACAGACAGAAACCACCTTTTCTTTATAATATTATAGATTGAATGGTTTCTTTTGAACAGCCGCTATGATTATTTTGTTTTTATTTACGAATCTTAACCAGAACCCCGATATTAGTTTTTATATATATATATTTCTATACAAAACTATATTTTTCAATGGATGAGGTCTGATTAGAACATATTTATTAACCCATATATTTGATAGTTCCAACATTTGTTGAAGCATTTTTGGAATATTAGTAGGTAAAGGATTTATTCTGATGTATTAACTATCCTCATAACAAATGTATGATCAATCGGTTCAGTTAACTACTAACATCAGTGATGAATAAGTTAAAATTGTAAAGGCCGACGGAGCAGATAAGTCCCATAGGGCATACAGGATGGAAAGTATAGGCTTGTTTCCGACTATAGTGCATTGCCTGCTGTCTTTCTACCAAATATATGCTCAATGCGGTATATTAAGTATGTAATTAACATGAACATGTTGAAGGGCGTTAGGGCCTAGCCTCATTGGATTGGGAATAAGCCCATAACTGTTTTTTTTTTCGGGATGGACCCAACTTCTTCAAAATATCTGCTCAATAACTCCTGTAGTTTGTTGGACTTATTGAAGGTGATCTTAAAAACATATAAAATATTCGGTATTATAATCACAATGGATACTTAGACAAACTGAGCTTTAAATACCATGTTGCAAGGGCTTACGTGTTCTGTATAGCCAATGATTTGTTGGCGTGGCATTATTTTAAATGGTTTAGTATACCTTTGTAGAGTGGTAAAGCAATACGTGTCACCTCCGTTCTATGATAAAATATAATTAGCTGACTAAATGCTCATTAGAACAAATATGGTGCATGTTGTAGTGAAATATTGAGTAACCTATACCCTTAAGATCGAGTCTGTAGCAATGCCAGGCAAAGGAGTATAACCCTAATGACGTACCATGATTTAAAATAGCCAAAAGGATTCTTCCTCCACACGAAAATAGGCAAAATATTATATATTTAATCCCGTAAGCGAATCGGTCCCCACGAAATATCTCGAGCTAGGAAAAAGTTAAGTTATGACGATTCATTTTAAAGCTTGAGGGCCAAGGAAGTTGGGAAAAATGTCAGAAATGTCAAAAATTACGTGGGCTACGCCGCACTGGACTTCAAGGATCCAATGATTTTCTTATGGAAATATCACCACAGTGTTTTTATTTGTAAGAAAAATTAACTAATGATCAGCTGTGATTATCCACTTACACAAAAACCATATGTTAGGGGCTATAGTCCCTGTAAGCCCCTAGTTTAATTTAATTCAGTACAGTATTTTTTTGTGAAACGCAGAACAAGTCTGGCTTATAAACAGACAGACGGATTAACAAACGTTTACACGAATCTAAATATCTCCGTTGCAAACAAAATTTCACTGCTCAAAGCGATGTAGAAAATTAACTTATTTGATTTATATAGATAAATAGATTCCTTACCTGTAAAATCTGTTATCGCTAATAACCTGTCCTGTATTAACAGCTGCAATTCAAATTACTCCCCATGTTAATCTTATGGGCTAAAAACGATCTTTCGAGGTCGAGAGTGTATGGAAACCCCAAAAGGTACATCTAGAGAGTAAGAGCTTTCGATTGATACCAAATATATATACAAAATAAAAATCGACGAACAAAAATCAAGAAACTATTTTAATAATATAGATAATAGGATTTTTATTTATAACGACCCTCCCAAGTGTACCCATTAACTATATCAAGTACTCATTCTAAAATATACCTATAATTCTTTATTAAGTGTTCTAAGCTTTAATAACTTTTGGCATTTGCACACCACACATTTTGTTAAATATAAAATAATAATAAATATTTACCAGTTTGATGACGGCTTGGTATTTCTTTTTTACATTATTTCTTTATGTTTTTATTGGTAAATATTTTAATTGCCATAATTAAATTATGGTTAAGACTAAATTAAATTGACAGAGTAATGCTAATAATAACTGATAGAATGTTGATGATTTAAACCCTTGAATCTTACAAAATAATCTTCATCCAATCTTTGATTTTAAATTTATATTATATTTTCATTGTTGTTTTCATTTAAAAAATCTTCAATTTTGTATGGACATTTAACGATAAGGTATTGCTTTAATTTATTTTTGAATTGTCTTATGTTATTTAAAGATTTTATTTCTGAAGGAATTTTATTGTAAATTTTGATTGACATGTAGTCTGAGCATCTTTGTCGGAATGTTGAATTTGGATGTGGCAAGTCTATATGGTTGAGATTTCTCGTGTTATAATTATGAGTTTGTCTTCTGAAGGAAAATTTATCAAGGTTCAAATGTACAAAACTTGCTGCATGTAATATAAAAATTGACGTTAATGTTAGAATATTTAATTGTATTAGTTACATTAGTGACTCCTCATCACATTGATTCAACTTAATAAAGTGCGGTGCCACCGGAGCGACAGCGCAATGCAGTAATCCTAGTACGGACCAGGCAACTTGTTTTACTTCCAAACTGTTTAGTAATATATTATATTGATGGGCTTTTCATAAGTACCGTTACACAGTAAAGGGAAGGATAATGTAATAGTTTACTCTAACATGCTACAAAATTATAAAATTGTAGTTTATTCTAACGTACCGGTAATAAACTAGGTTATTGTCCTTTTTATTAATTTTAATTTTTGTAATATTTGTAAAATAATAATTAATAATATATATATATATATATATATATTTATATATATTTATAATTTAACGTTGATACCGGTGTATTGGAAAAATTGGTATTGGAAATAAATGGAATTTGAATTTGAACTATTTGAACTATATACCGATACACAAACGAAAATCACTGAAAATTACAAAAAAGTATTTTACATCCTAATTATATTGTGTCGACCGTTTAACCCCACAAACCCCCAAAAATGGAGATTAGGAATTGGGAGGGCATACTAAAGTGAAATGATTGATTATTTCTTATTCTATGTTTTTTTTCGCTGTATTGTTTAGTATATCTGGAAAAAGAATTGTGAGGAATATCTTTCAAATATATTAATATGTTGAGGCGATGTTTTAAAACTAGTACACCTCCTTTATTTCTTTTTCGGTTTCAACGATAGAAGCGTCAACAATTTGGCCCTGATTCTTAGATTTCCATAAACAGCTTTCAATTTCGGATATTTTTTGTAAAGGGCCCGGGCCATCCTCAAAATTAGTTTATCGAACAACAAATTAACATACGATCTCATCAATTAAAACATATCAATTTATAATATAGTAAAGTAAGTAATTATGTTATATTTTGTTCTTCTTCTCAGTCCCTAAGTAGTATGCCTACGCTGCTGACTTTCGTACATTGTGTGGATAGTCTACAGTTGTTATGATAATTGTATAAATTACATTAAATGGGGAGGGGAGTATTTAAATTGCAATCATTAAATAAATATTACTCTCAATAAAGTGATTTTGCATAGTGTTCGTACTCTGTTATTTTTTTATTATTATTAGAACTTTTTTACTACTCTTCAATATTGTTTGTTGTATGTTAAAGATGTTTATTATTATGCTTATTAATGATAAATTATTGTTCTCAGTAGTTATAAATATAGTATACAGTTTTATGTTAATAGTTATAGTATAATAAACCTTCAGTGGCAACATGGAGTAATGGACTCAGTCAAAAATTATATTTGTTCATAATATACACTGCAAGTTTTTCTTTCTTGTTTGTATTTATAGTAGTTGTATATTACTGTTATGGTGTAATTGGCTTCGGGTGTATTATAGCATTATTAAAATTGTATAAAATAAAATAAAATTACTATAGATCACTATAGTTTATCATTAGTCCCTTCATAAAAAGTGTGTTTGAATAATGAAATACCTTTGAGTGGGTGGCCGACGTATCATTTAACCATAAACATTTTCAGTTAGGCCCCCAACGAAAGTGAACGTGAATTAAGCGACAAATAAAAACATTTGCAACAAAAATGACCGTCCGTGGGATTAGTCTGCATTCGTTCATCCCCGGTGAAAAGGGTTAGGTGAAAGAGTTGAATGTTTGAAACTCATTAAAGGGGAATTATCATTGGACAAATTCTGAATTGAGCCACATTGTACTTTTCAGATGTAGGACATTTTAAGGCATTTGTTCCAAAAATCAAACTTAGATGTTTCCTGTATTATTATGTGACGACCTTCAACTGGTGTTAGTGAATATTATTTTTCGTCACCCGTTTTTATATTCCTTAAATAAAATTATTGTTGCATCAAAGATAGCAACATTTGAATCGACGAATTGGGTAAAAGTGGAGTTAGTATATTTTAGAGGGTCTTGACCGAGTTTTAAGATGGTACATTACGTATGCCTACAATTAATGGTTCATATAAATGTTATTTATCCTCATGAAACCTTTCTTTAATTAAACGTCAATGCTTAGTTTAATTACGAATTGTGTTTGTATCATTCCATTGTTATGGACTAAACTTTCGTACTGATAAAATTGATTATATACTTGATTCTTCAAGACATAATCATTTATATTCATATTATCATATCCATTATTTATATTAATTTTTATCTTACAGTATTTCCTTCATCTCCCTTTTTAGGGGTTGGTACTCTTGTATCATTCTTGATTCCACCACATTTTCTGTACACCCTCCCCACTGTTCTGTAGACTTGTTTAAGCAGATAAACTCCAACATTTCACTATCCCCCCACGTTTTTCAGGACAGACTGATTTATTTTCCAGTCTCCCAAGTTCATACCCACAATTTAATTTTCATAAACGCATATTTCTCTTACTATATACTGTATTTAGTGGAATGTGAGGTGATTGCGTAGTTATTTAAAATAACCAGTAATCATACCAGTGGTGTTGCGAACAGACCGCCCGTCGCGCCGCCGCCGATTGATGTCGATGTCATTTATATAACGAGCGACGAGAAGCTTTATTGCAATTCGACACCACTTGATTTGTATTCAACAGCCCTCATTATTCGTGTTATTCTTCCCTAATCATAATTTCATTGCCACTGTATGATATGAGTTCAATTTCAAAACTCGGATTGTTATAATTTTATTCATTGATCAATCAGAGTTATAAGATTCGCTCAGAAAACATTGTGTAAACTATGCTTTTGGTTTGTGTTAAAATCGATGGAATGCTTATGGTTTAGAGCAAAGGGGAATTTTATTGCAACTCTTTGGAAGTTGGAACTAATGCATGACTCGTGTGTAGAATTTCAAGAATAACCTATATCAATGTATCATTATAATGTTCTTATATATACATTTTTTCAGGAACGTGTTGTGAAGAGAGCTAATAATTGATTTAAATTCTGATTCTAATAAATAGAATATAAGATTACCAAACTTAAAACATGCAATTAGATTCTTTAAGTAATAATACCCCCGTCGCAGCAAACCTGCGTACTCAGCGAATTTCCAATCCATATATATGGGCCTTGCTACTACATAGAGCCACTTACCAAGTTTCACAAAAATACATTCATAAATAACTGATGTATAGAATTTTATTTATTCTCTATTAGAATAGCATTAGGGCTGAGTACGCAGGTTTGCTGCAACGGGGAAAATAAGAAAAGTATATCTTTGCAATTATCAATATAACTCGACCAGGTGAAGCTACATACCAAATTTTATTAATTTAGGTTCATAACTAAGGGAGATATAAAACTTTACTTATTCTGCATATTAATAACATGGGGGCCGAGTATGCAGGTTTGCTGCTAAGGGGAAAATCAACAAATTACTCTATGCAAATATCAATATACCACAACTAGTTGAAGCCACATACCAAGTTTCATCAATATACATTCATAAATAATAATTATAATATCAAATTTTATTTATCCTCCATATGATAACATTGGACAACGTGCTGTGTTTAGCACTTTCAATATCTCTGCAACGGTTGGACGTAGAACAACAATTAAAACACCAAAATGATTGTTTGTAAAGCTAAACTGATTGGAAAAAAGAAATGTGAATTTTTAGTGAAATTATCTGAGGAAAATCCAAAAACCTATTTCCTATAAGATTAACACAAGAAATTTTATGGTCACGTTTTTTTGACTTTTCTCTACAACCACTTAACCTAGGTTAATGATTCAAAATATCAAATTATTTTATTTTTTAAGCTCTATAAAATGGCTATAGCCAAAATTGAGTGTTTTTAAAATTTTAAGGAAAAAAATTCAAAAACTGATTTTTGGACGATTTAAAACCCCCTTCCCATAGTCCGATCGATCTGGTTTTCGAACATAAAATAATAAATGTTACTCCACACATTTGTGCCAAATTTCTTCTAAATCGGACATTTTTTCCGTGGTAACGGACACACACACACACACACATATATATATATATATATGTCTATAATATATATATACATATATATATATACATATATATATATATATATATATATGTATAATATATATATATATATATAAATTTGAACGAATAGTGTTTTTGGCATCTAGGGACCTCAAAACAAAAAGTTATCATGGTCTCAGGCTTAAGTCTTACCGTGCCACCTTCGGTAATAGCTTCTTCCCTATAGGGGAAATTCGCTAAAAAGTATTTAAGTGTATATTTTTGTCTTAAGAAAATTGTTTATGCAATTTATTTTTTGAGTTTAAATAAAACCTACAGGCTAACGTCGATACAGACAATTCAGGCGACATTACACGTGTAACATTGATTCCAACCTGCTTTATGTTACACAGATTGAATTATTAACAAAACCTAACCCTCGAGATATCTAACGCCTATACGTATGCCATTTAATCTGAATGCATTGCACGTGTAACATTGATTGGTAATGTTGGACTGTCATTTGGCCAACCCAAATCGACATCATATCTCGACCTGTGTGCAGGAACCCACCGTGACTATCTGTATAATACGATGGTTCAGAACCGCCAATTCTACTCTACTGTTTCCGCTCTCAATTACAGCGCTCTAGTCACGGAACACTAAGCACACGTCCTCACGATCCAGCTACTCGCATTACAGCGCAACAATCTGCTGGGGCGGAAATATTTTTCGTGGTTAAAAACTGTCTCTTGCACTGACGCCTTTCTTTCATAATAAATTTTCTTTTTATTGAATTCCTGTTAGAATAGCGTGTCCTTATCATTCTGTTAATAGGCCTGCTGTTGTAACGGTGTTTGTTGTTAAAATTGAATTGTAGTTATATGTTTTGTAAGTACATTCTTTAGCTATTACTACGATTCATTTTTTACAATTTGCTGACTCTTTTTTTGCCTACGCCACAGCGGCATTTCATATTTAACGTTTTTATATAGAGGGCAAGGGTCCAAATCTCTTAGAGTATATTGTGGGTCCTGGGAATCGAACCCGTGACCTCTTGCACCAAACCCAAGACGATATCGTTAGGCCAGCGAGGCGCTCTATCTTTCTTATATATAATTTGATTGATTTTTAAAACTAACTCTTGGGTTTTTTACCAAAAGTCCATTTTGTCAATATATAGCGTTTTTTCGAAAGATTATCAAATATTGATCAATTTAGAAACAAAATCATGATTGTGTTTCTTTATTGTATGACCGTTGCATTGCTTTACGTTTACCTGAAGTTGTTCTAAAATTGCGAAATTTAATTTTAAAAATTTTAAGTTAAAAAACACTTAAATTTCACAAATACATTTATAATTTTTCATTCTAAATTTCCACTTGCAAAAGTCACAAACAATAATCAAGAAACACCCGCAAGTTTTAGTTTTGGTGTTGACGTCCCTGTGTGACGTATGTGTTGTAAGACGTGGATTATATCCGAACTGAAGTACAAGCCACACAAGGATCAATACTTGGACCGGAGCCTCGGCTTATATCCGACAACTTCGCCAAACTCGAATCCTCATCACAACTTATAAGCCAGCTGTGGGCGATGTGAGATATCTCGAAAATACATCGGATACACATACACAATTCTAAAAGTGAAATAACTATTGTCGAAAAGGGTAATATTTTTAATGAAATTCCTTCATGATGTTGTCCTTCGTTGTTTTGTATTCCAATACATAAAATAAACTACATCTCACAACACTAGAACACAACACCATATTATACCGTTTTAGTATTTATATTATTAGTGCGTAGATATATTGTGTAGTGTTGTGAGACGTAGTTTATTTTATAGCGTTTAATTTTAACACGTATAAATTTTAGAAAATAGTAGAAAAAGAACAAACCCAAGAAAACTTTACTTATATGATGTGTTTTGTGGAGTGTTATACGTCCTGAAAAGTGGCTGCCAGTGTAGCATGTTTCCATTGAATAAATTATGTATTCTAATGAGAATAAACTATTCATATTTTTGTTTATCTTTATCAAAATCATTAGCCTATTTATTTTAGGCTAATTATTTAAGTATCTTTTTATTTTTAGCGAATTTCCCCTATAGGGAAGAAGCTATTACCGTAGTCGGCATGGTAAGACCTAGGCCCGGTACTATGATAACTTTTCGTTTTGAGGTCCCCAGACCCCAAAAACACCATTCGTTCGAAACTGTATATATATATATATATATGCGTCCATGAGCACGATAACTCTCGTAAAAATGATCCGATTTTTATTAAACTTGGTATAAACGTGTAAAGCAACATTTATGACTTTAAGTTCAAAAACCAGCCAGATCGCTTTACCAGAAGGGATATTTTGGGGAGGGTTTTGTACCCCAAAAATGGTTTTTTGAATTTTTTACATATCATTTTTGAAATAGTCAAATTTAAGTTTTCACCATTGGATTCAGCTTAAAAAACACACAATTTGGTATCATGATCATTCCTCTACGTTAATTTGTTACCGAGATATTGAAAGTGCTAAACACAGTACGTTGTATAATGTTATTCTTATGGAAGAAAAGAACATTTTTATATCTCGCTTATTTATGAACGTATACTGACGAAACTTGTTATACAGCTTCATCTCGTTGTGGTCTATTGATATTTGCTCCAAAAAATATTTGTTCCAAAGGCTCCCGTAGCAGCAAACCTGCATACTCAGCCCCCATGTTATTCTTATGGAGAATAATTAAATGCTCTGTCTCCCTTAATTATGAACATAAATGAACAAAATCTGGTATATGACTTCTCCTAGTTGAGTTATATTGATAATAGCATAAAACCCATTTTTTGTGTTCCTTGTTGCAGCAAACCTGCGTACTCAGCCCCAATGTTAATATTATGGAGAATAATTAAAATTGACATGGCTTATTTGTGAATATATTTTTATGAAACTTGGTTAGTGGCTTTATGTAGTACTAAAACATTTATATCTCCATTGGAAATTCGCTGAGAATGCAGGTTTGCTGCGACGAGGGTATTAATAGTGATGTATAACGATTTCATTTTCTTACATTTATTTAAAAGCGAATGTTATAATAACGTTTGAGACTATTCACTAAAACGTCTGGCTCCTTTACTATTGCTTCCTTAACGTTTCGGTCTTTTATTCATTAATGATTATCTTATTGAGCTCATCTACTCATCTAAACAAAAAGGCGATTAGTTACAGCATCGTCCTGTCTTATTACCACGATTGAGGTTTATTTGTAAAGGAAAGGACGAACAAAAGAGCTCTTTAGAAGCTGTAGAGAGACGTATTGTCCATTAGCGGTGAAACGCCTTGAGTATAAGGCTTGTTGTTAGCCTGTAAGTATGGAAGTAATAAACTTAATCCAGAAATAAGTAATAACCCAAGCCGTTAATGTTGTATTTTTTATCCTCCCATACATAAATGCGCGTAGAAAAACCCACAGATCTACCCAAGCATTGGTTACTACAAATATTTCCTTACAAAATAATTCAACGATTTTTTCGACCTAATTATGTTAAATTTAAAGGTTTATCACTAATTGATTTGAGAAGCCAAATCGCCTTCTCTACACAGCAGAAATATTTACCTTGTGAGTGGTGTGCTAGCTATACAAGATTTTCAGCCCAACATGCAGTTAGATTGCGCACAAACTAAGACTAATCACATAATAGTCATTTCGTTCCAGTTTTGTGGTTTCTTGTGATAAGGACACTACGGGGGGCTAAATGGTTACTTTATCCATGGATTAAACTAATAGGCTTAACTTAGTTTTAGCTGGGTGAATGTACTAGATGGGGACCGCGTCTAGGTGTCACCCCGTCAACCTGTCACCCCGACAAACCATCACCTTTTAAAACAGGTTTTGAGGTGACGAGTTGACGCGCATCGTCCCCGACAAACCGTCACCATTTGAAGGAGGTGACAGGTTGTCGGGGTGACACCTTGACGCAAGCGTGCGAGGTGACGGGTTGTCGTGTACGGAGGCGTCTAATCGTCACCTCCAAAGAGAGGAGGTGACACCTTGTCGGGGTTACACCTTGACGCGAGCGTGAGAGGTGGCGGTTTGACGTCGATGCAACCGACAACTTGACACCACAGCAAATCGCCACCCCGATAGGCTCCTCCCTTTGAACTAAAATTAAATATTGGCACACATAATCAATTTGTTAAACACTGCAATAGAGACAGCTTCTTAGACTTTATACTTGGTATGGTCCAACAAAACCGCTGATGATTTTTGCGGTGAATGGTTCTATCAGTGGTTTTAAACTATTTCAACTTTCTTAATAGAGGCGGCATACAAAATTTATAATGCGTGAATTCTACTAAACATATTTTTCAGCTCGCTTCAATGCTGTTTTTCATGTTTATATTAATTCTAAGGTAGGTAAAACACTTTCGCAACTCCGCAGAAGTAGTCATTATAGAAATGATTTTGAAATTTCGTCAAAACATCATCGAAAAATTTGAACACAATCCCCTTAGTAGTTAAAAATAAGTTTCGCTGGGGGTGACCTTAATGAAAATGTGTTTCATGTGCAAGCTGCAGTTGGTTTATACGCATAAGACAAGACAGTTTTCAAAGCGTACTCACGCGTACTCATTTGTGTCTATATCATTGCATTTTTCCCGTTACTAGATGGGAACTGACGAAGTGTTGTTGAGTTTGTCATTATGTATTGCTAGATTCAAAGTGATGTGATTGATTATCGTGAGAATTTGACCAATCCCGCAAATCACACTTCTCATAGAATTTACATATTATTTATTTTCTATGCCGCCTTCATGAGAAAAGTTGAATAGTTGAAACCACTGATATGAAAAAATGGTAGTATCTAAAGAACCGTTCACCGCAAAAATCATCTCTCTAACCAATGAAATAGCTGTGCTGTCACAAAACAAAATGTGAGCGCTATTTTTGGACCACCCCGTTATACGATTAGGCCTACTAGAAGTTTCCCGTGGCTACGCACACGCTCAAACTGAGGTTATAAACTATAAACCAGTTTCTTGTTGTTGCCTTTAAGACGAAACCCCAAAGAATAAATTATAAGGTAAAACTGCAATATATATGCTTTATTACAGTTATTACTTATTTGGTTTTATCAGTTGGTATGTTAAAAAATTAAGATGCTATTATGAAGGTTTATTAAGATGGCTTATAAGGACTATGAAACGACTACACGCTATTCTTTAAGATATATTTTTTTGGAGTTGAGATTTCTGAAACAAAGTTACGAAAATTGTTCATTTAAAGTAATAGGATTTTTAAATTTAAAAGTCGAATGAAGCCAATCTAAAATTGTATTTGTAGCCACAAAGATACAATTCCTAGCATATCATAAATTTATTTGAAAACATACTTGATCTTTGCACGGGTTACAGAGAATATATGAATCCTGATGTGTCAGCTTTTTCAGCCATTTACTTGCGAAACCTACTCTTTGTGTCATCTTCTTTGTTTACGTTTTAAAAGTCAACTAAAATTGAAATGAAAAATTTTAAAGTGATTACTTTTAATATATTTCGATTTTAAACTTTATTCATGGTATCATAAGGCACTTATATGAGAAAAAATATGAGTGACTTTGAAATTTCATTTAGGTTTGATGAGAAATAAAGTCGCTAGGATTTCTGAACATCGAGGTGGAAGATTTGATCAAAATTTACGAAACTTGTAATTTTTTTCGCTACTTAAAACGTTTATTTCTCGATTATTATACCATTCTAAAACAAACTGTCGTATACTTTGGTGTTTTTTAACGTGTTAAAACGAAATAAGATCAAATTAGGGCTTTAAATTTCTTTTTTGGTGGGTCAAAAAATCGCCTTATTTTCCTTCGTGTTAACTCACGTCGCGTCGTCGTTCGCTCGTCGTCTGCTGGTGGACTTGGCGACGAGACAAAACCGTGCCTCTAAATTAATGTAGTTTTAAATACGGTAGAAGATTCAACATGAATCATTTATAATTTTTAAAAGTTTATTATTTGTTTTAAGCATGATAGCGCTGATAAGCCAACTGGAGAAAGCCTATTTTTGCGTTATAAGAAGACGGAAACAGATGGAGCGGGGTGGCAGGTTGTCGGGGTGACACCTTGACGCGAGTGTGCGAGGTGACGGTTTGTCGTGAACGGCGACGACAGATTGTCACCTGGGAGTAGAGAAGGTGACGGGTTGTCGGGGTGACACTTTGACGCAAGCGTGCGAGGTGACAGGTTGTCGTCTCTGCACACGACAAACAATCACCTCTATAAAAGAGGTGACAACTTGACGGGGTGACACCTTGACGGCATCGGTATATTTTTACGAGGTGAAAGGTTGTCGCCTGTGGCCAAAATGCCGAGGTGACGGGTTGTCGGGGTGACACCTAGACGGCTTCCCACTAGATGTAATGACTTATAAATTGCCGTTTTGTCTAATTAAGTTCTAGTTAAGTCAAAAATAGCAAGAATAAGGAATATTCAAGCTACCAATAATTGTAAAAGGTTGAGCTAAATGTATGCAATTAGAACTTTGGACGTTCATTTATTACTCCCACAGGTTTATTTTACAATAAACTGGCCACTAAAGCTACAGTTCCCTTTTCACCCGAGAATACAACAGTGTGAGATGCATCCTGCAGTTAACATTGTTTTTACTATTTAGAACAAGTAACATCTGCTTGCGTTATGATCAGGTAAAAAAATTGAATAAAAAACACGGGATAACATGGTGTGTACCAATGATCGGGTAACACGATGAACAATCAAACTACTTTTCCTATTTTAGACCTAAATTGTACCAAATTTCACTTCTCCAGCCCAGCATACCGGGAAGTCAGAGGATTAGCGATGAGTGAGTCTGAGGGGCCTTTGCCTTTATATTTAGATAAGATGTTTTTTAGTTATATCATTATCATTTTTAAATTTTCATCAAAGTATGTTGTAGGAGCGGTCGCGAATCAACTCAGTTTAATTAACTTGTGTTGAACAAAGCGATTACGATTCTTCAAACTATTGTACAGACTTGAATAAGAGAACGAAAAAGGAACCTCCCCTTACAATAAAGCCCTTTTCATCTCATTATCTTCCCTTATTTATCGCTTCTCCAAATCCCCAAGGTAAAATTTATTTTTATAAACCTCCAGAACCTCGTTCTGGTAAAGATATTAGGTAAAAATATAATTGATTCAGCAAAAATGCTCAATTTTAGCACGGACAAACTTTTCCTTCAAGTTATTCCTTACACATACAAGATTCATATAAATTGTCTTTTAAAGAATAAAAAAGTTATCTCTACACCATAGACCATCTGTCGTAATTGCAGTGGTTTAAGAATTGTTTTCAGTGTTGTCATGTTGCCACCCTGTGCGTAGGGCAACGACAGGCGAATTCGAGGTTCTGTCGCTCTCTTTGAAAATGGCTTGACCGGTTAATGTTGAGTTAATGTCTTAAATCTATATTATCTACTAAAAATTACTGTTTAATTCGTACAAACGCTCAAATAAAACAATTAACTACAAATCTCCCTTAGAGATATACTTTATCAACTGTCAAATAACTTTCAAATTTGTTTAAAATTACATGTCCCAAAGCCAACGCGTTATAAATTATATCACATTGTAAAGGTTGTGTGTATAATGTTTGTATACACCTATCACAATATTGCGATGCCAAACGCTTTTCTCTCCCAGATTATTTGAGAAGTACACAGACAATGTTTGAGCACCGCAATCGTTTGAAGAATATTGTGATATCTATCAAAAGTAACATGAAAGAGCTTTTGGAGAATGAGTTCTAAAATTATCCTGGAGAGTGCCGTAATAAGCGGTTAAGACGGGTTAAAAAGTGGTCAGAGAATGTCGCTCGGAAACATCCAGACTCGCCGCAATCCGGCCAATGTCAAGGCTGCAGACGGCTCAAGGTTGTGAAGCCTACTGAGATGGCACCATGCTTGCTTGCTTGCATATATCTCGCACGCAGATCACCTAGTAGACACCTAGTAGCTGTCCTCCAGTTGTAAATTATAAGTGGCATCCCTTATTCAAGAAGTACTGCTTAATTAGGGGTTCAAAGCGTTTTAGTGCTTAGAAGGCAGAGGGATCTTTATCCAAACAATTTGATACAAAAAAATTATTCATACTTTAAACTTGACCTAAAAGCTAATGCAGTGAATGGAAAGCACAAAGTCAATATGATTTAATTGTAACCAAGTACAACTGATACTCAGCCTTGCAGGATTTTCTTTACTTTTTGACATAAACTATATGAGTATTTTTTGTAGAATAAAACAATCAGTGAACAGTTTGACAGTCGTTTGTGGACTGAGTCAAGCTGTCGTCACAGCCACAATTTCCGCTCCGAGAGATGACAGATAACATACACAGACCGTTAGCTGTGACGCAGCCACGTCCAGACTGACTAACTGTTAGATCAGATCACTCTGACCAACAGGAAACAAAAATTAAACCTCATAAGCCTATTTTTAACTTTAAAATCGTTCAAAGTTGTAATGGTGCTGGAGAAAACTATTACTTTCAAGAAGTTTAAGACTAACACTATGCGCCTGAAATAAATACGACATTCATCTGCAAAATTTCAGTAACGGGTAACGGGATATTATAAAGCATGCTAGCAAACCCAGCTGCCCGAATTCGAGCATTTTTTTGTTTTTTCATTTTGGGGATATCCAGCTCATGTACCATCTTATTGAGCCATTCCAGAATGTATCTTCAAACAGCTGATCTTGCTTCTGATGTACTGTTTGTTAGTATCAACAGCTGCTGTTAAGTGAGTAAATTACATTTGTTTCCATTCTTCCATAATATTGAAATTGGAACTTTGAGAGCCCATGGGAAGGAGCCCTACGGGTGGACGCCTTCCAAACCCCCATCAGGCACTCCAAGACACTCCAGACGCCAAGGGCTTTCAAATAACACATCGTACACGATTGTAAACTTAGTAGTTTCGCCGGTAGCCCGTTCACTAAAATCGCTTTATTTTTTTTTAAAAGATGATGATGATATGAATTTCAAGGAAGGAAGAATCCAAACTAATTAATTTGGGAGACGTATCGCGTCAGGGAAATCTGCCAAGTCGTATTTCAACTTTTCCTGGGGGAAATTAAATCCTTACGTGTTAGGGATTCTGTTTTAATTTTCATTTAATTCAAAAGAATTTACTTCGACTAAGTTTAACCCTGACAATTAATTGTCGTACTTTTTTCGGTACAACAATACAATTAGGAAAGTACACAATCTTCGAAAAGTTTTGAGTATTTCGAATACTCAAAGTAAAATATATATAAATAATAAATAAATAAAATATATATATTTTTTTTGTTGCGTTAAACAAACAAATTTTTATCGGAAAAATAATACTTTTTATAAAAATACTTACAATTCAGTTTGTGGATATAATTGTGCGTTTTACACAAACAAACCCGTCATCAATATCCTTTAAATATGTCATCCGAAGAGGCTTGAACACCGCTGATGACGAAATCTAAATTGATCTTGTGATACCACTCTATTATTCATACACTATTCTTAATTATTAAGTTATCTTGCTATCTGATTACCATCCTCCATTCTCCAAGAAGTAATCCCTGAAGAATTGTCTTTCTTTGATTTTCATCTCCGTCCCCAATTCGGAATCCCTGAGCCCCCCGCCCCATCTTACTGGTTACGTCGGGCGATTATTGCCACTTCACTGAGTCTTTTCATACGTCCCGTATTTCAGCCCGAGCGGTTGATTTCATCTGCAGCAATCTCTAAATTAATAACCAATGTATGAATGACGAATAAAAACGTTACGTATTTCACTTAAAACTAGTACGGAAAATACTAATTCCCATAATAAGTTGCAATTAGATAACCATCTAAGGAAATTTCGATATTGCCGTGCACAGGTTCAACAGTAATTATAATTAATTTAATATAACTCATTATTTTTGCAGCACTGCAGTCATTGCATTATGAAGAATAAACTAACAAAATTACAGTAAAGTTTAAATATTATTTCAACCTGAATCATTCACTCTGTCTAACAACGCGTGTAGTGACAATTGCAGCTTCCGCAGAAATAACATTAATGTCTTATACCACCAGGGGCGGTGGAGGCACACGGCCTGTTGATTATGCAAACTTCCGACATTCTGTAACAACGTTACGATATAATTTTTGTATCTTTTCAAACAGTATATTTTAGCTCACTAAGTAAAGTTTTTAATCTTATTCACATTTTGCCTCCTGGATTGAAAATCGACTCGAAGTAATAGGTTGCGTACCTTATCCATCGTAAAAGCTAAAACAGTATAACAGGATACAGGATTGACACTGGATAAGGTACGTAACCTTTTACTTTTAAGTTTAGTTTTCACCTATTACCTCAGTTTCGATGATTTAACTAATGATTTAATCCATACGTTTTTATTGGGAAAACACGAAAGAAAGATTTATAAATATTGCCACTTTTACGAAAAATGTAATAATATTTTATTTGCAGAGTATTTGTTGTGTATTGTTGATTCTGCTAATTTGGTCATATTTAAACAAACTACTGTATGTAAAATCATAACGGATATTTATTTCCATTAAGTGTAGGGGTGAGTACTCTTTCTACAATCATGATATTAATAGGCAAGCACAACAATTCGTCGTACGTTTTCTCAGCGTGTGTGCTTCGTAGAGGCCTCAAATTGTTAGAAATGTATTTTCGTATATATTTCCTAAAATTCCTTATAATTGACATCGGTCCTCAGAGCAACGCCTCACAGGCTTTCAAATTTGATAAAGTAACAAATGCTTAGCACACCAGCAAGAAGAGATGTTATTCCAGACATATGTTGTAAATAAATAGACTACTGGAATGGCAACGCAATATGTACAATAAGTTACGAGGTTGAGTTTATGATCATCATCACAGAATAGGGATTTGTTTTTATATAACTCACCATAATTACTCTGTGTAGGTGTTGGTGTATGAATATAGAAGGGAATAATACATATTATTTATAATGAGATATGTTTTACATTACAGAAAAAGCAACATAATCCACTAGGGTATAAACTATCTTGATAATGCACGCATCTTGTAAACAATGTATATCGGATATCACTTTGGTTATGAACAAATATGTAAGCAGTAAAATATAAACTACGATGAGAATATACTTGTAGTCCGTGCGTCGGTATGACACTGGCGAAAGGTCTGTCTTTCGTTACGACTGCTACATACTCGCCTTTGCTTCGTAGGACGCACCACGTGATGCCATTTTCAACAACTCAAGAAAAAAAGGTAACCAAAACGGTAACTCTGTTAGAAATGTAATTTGTTGAGCATTATTTTTTAATTCAAACTTTGTGACAGTTAACTTTGGTGAATGGAAAAAGGAATTAGCTAAGGAAGAATGTCGAACTTAGACTGTTAGTTGCAATAACAGTCTTTACAACATTTTTAACTCAACAGCGTTAAAAACAACAAGCGAAGGAATCACCTTAGGATTGTGTTTTGGAATTTGAAAGAATATATTTTTTATTTTGAGCAAAGAGGTGGGGCAACAGCTCGGGGCAGTAATCTAGTCTGGAATCGTAAGCTCTAATATTGCAGTGGAATATTTGGCTACCTCCAGGCGCGAGCGAGATTAAAAATAAGCCGCTTGGAAGTTAAAACAGTCAATGTATTCAATTACTTAATAACATATTTGGGAATTTAAAGTAATTAATTGTTTTTGTGTGATTTTGTAATTTACTAATTCTGATCGTTTTTACATTTTACATTTTAATGAAAACTGTATTTGAAATTTGAATATCTGCCTCCCTAACTTTTGTTTTAGTAGGATTCCTTCCCCATGATGCCACACTATAAAGCTAACTAAAACTTAATTAAAAATTGTATTTTACTTTTAAATTTAATAGTTGTGAATATTTTAATTTGAGGGATAGTGTTGTTACAAATACCCTTTCCAGTTTACACAAAAACTCGACATTACATTAAGCCATATAAAACTACCAATTATTTATACAAATCAGCAATATATTAAAAAGCCCATAGGTTAAATATCTAATGTTTTATTCAACCGTAGCTACTCGTACTATTCATACGATGCTGTTCTCGTAATGTTTCAATACTATAGCAGGCGTCGCGTCTCCGTCACACAAACAAGCGTAGACCTCTTATATAGTGTTCAGTCGGTTCAGTATTACAACGACATCGCACGCAGCACGCTGACGTGAGGAAAGTGAATTTCCGCATTAAAACCTTTAAACAAATCTAATACATGGTTTAAAACAACAATAGTAACATTTTTTTGGAAAATCGAAAAATGTTATTTCTGGCTGTTCTGATTCTCCTGGTTATATTTAAATTGACTATTAGGATGGCAGTGTTGTACATTATAGGGTTAGGAAGAGGTATAGTCAGGATATTAGGTATTGGTATGGGGTATTAGGGGTGATAAAAGTACATCAACATATGAAAAACAGCCTTTTTCAGTGTAAAATCCCCTCAAGACAACGTACTGTGTTGAGATAACATTTTCTTTAATATCTCGGTACATACTTGTGCTAGAATAATAAGGAAGGGCTTAGATTTTTTGGAATTTTACGTACAATAATTTAATATACAATAATGTTACATTCGGGGCTTTCCTGAGCCTTTTTGGGCCCAAAAACTCAAAATTTGAAAAATTAAAACCCCAAAAAAGGGGGTTAGAGTTATCCCATTGTTTTGCCCAACGAAATTGTACAACTGTTTGCAGAAGGGAAGGTTCCTACCAATTTCAAGTAAATCGGGCAAAAATTGCAACTACTAGAGTGCGAACACACACACACACACACACACACACACACACACACACACACACACACGCGCGCGCGCGCGCGCGCACGCGTTTTTAGCGACACCCCAAAACGTGTTCAGGGGATCACGTTAGGAACTTCTATGGTGGTCCCGAAGTTTCACCGTGCGGGTCATGCTAATAGTTCACTTTTCCATAGGAAATTCACTAATAATTGTAGGCACTGACGCTGCGCCGTGGCTACAGGTATAGCTGACTATTCTTTGGTCGCTGGTTGCGACGCGCTGCAATAAATATTATACACAGATTTAGGTGTATTCTCGTGAGTCGCCTGAAGTACTAGATGGCATCATTTTCATGAGAGACCCTTTGTTGACCCAAGGCGAGCCAGTGAGGTATAACTTCGCACAGGGCGGGACCGACAACAGGACCACAGGACCACAGCCAGAGCTTGCTGCTCTACTGCTCTGGCGCTCATCCGCGACTGATCGCAACTCCCCTTCACTTGACTAAACCCTGGAGATTCAGAGTCCGGCGTGGTTATGCAATTCTGTTTCCTTTAATCTTCCTCTAAAAATCCCCTAGTAAACTAATTAAGAGGGAATCCATCACGATTCATTTGGCGTTTCTCCTGCTTCCTCATAAGGCCTTATAAAGCCCGTCCGCCCTCAACAGATTATCCAATTTCTATTCATTAATTATTTTTAAGAACATCAAAATACCTAGTGATTTTAGTGAGCAGAATTTTAATATTACAAATATTAAATATTTTGGAATTTGTTAATATTTTATTGAGACTGAACGATTGTTATTTGGATGACTGGAGCCGCTTAAGCAAAACTATAATCCAACCGCATATTTTATAAAACAAGGTATTCGTTGTCACGTTGTCATTAACAAACTGGCTACTTTGGGCTACTGTTGTTGCTGTCTCAATAGACTACGAAAATAATATACGATAAACAAAGAATGTAAATTCATCAGTTTATTAGGTCGTTAGAATAAAATTTAAAGAAAGACGCATACAAAAAGAGCAAACCACGCGGAGTCGAAACCGAGGAAACCTCTTGGTGTGCTTTAATGAGGACGATTATTCGGCCGAATGTTGTTTTTATGTATTTGTATTTATGTAGTGAGTAGTCGTATTGATGTATTCGTGATGGGTTTCAATTATTAAAACCCCCATGAAATGGGAAATACACATAAGTAGTCTGAAGATCGCTGCAATCACCATTTGGAGGGTAGAACCACATGCCTTAATACCGTTAAAAAACCTTTTTCTCAGTCAGCCGGTAAGAAGGCAATCAACAACGTACGTAATATTAGTTAATTTGGAGATGCTCATTTGTCAACTACCTTTTATCCCCATCCCCCATCACTGCGCACAGTTATAGAAGGATGTTAAGTAGTTAAATATACCGGGTGTCCCACGAAGAGGTTTAAACGTTTGACTTTATATTACGTGCCCATTCATGCACCGAACTTTTTTAAACTTTATACAGTTTACAAAGTAGGTTCTAAAAATAATCTGGAAAAATTTCAGCTCCCTAACCTTAATAGAAACAAAATGGCGGCATATTGAAAAATACATAATGTTTTATGTTAACAATTATGTTACATAGGTACATGCCCCTACATATGCGAGCATGTCAGCTGATTACTCCCCACATTTGCGCCCAGCTGTCAGCTCCCTCCCCCGCCCCCAGTGACGTCATTCCTGTTTACAATTAATGAAGACTCACGAGCCGCCCTAAATCATTTTAATGCCCCGGGAGCCCTCGTCCGTCTCGCCGGCTAATTTTAATAGCTCGTTACCCCTCGACGTCTCACGTGGTCGTTTGTCTGGTTTATTGTTCACGGGTCGTTGTGTCCTGGGAGCCGGGATGGGAGAAATGGGGAATTCCAATTCATCTTGGTCTGTTTAAAAAGGCTGTTTTCTTAGTTTTGAAAGGGAAGGTGTTTTGGGAAATGGAGTTTTGTTAGCCTTAACAAGTTAGAACCAAGAATATTTCATTGTTCAACACTGTAAATTTCCCTTTTTAAATGATTTTTGTTTTCCCCACCCCTAATTTGTTTAATTCTTTAGTTACTTTTATCCGTCAATTTTTTAAATACATAAAATCAGTACAAAACAAACAAAAATAAATACAGTAAAGAAAAAATTCAAGCTTCGTAGAATTTGCAATTCATTTTCATTCTAGTTTGTGCCCGGCGCCACCACAAAGTTGGAATATTTCCATTATGATCCAGTACATCGGGAGTGTTCGGCAGTTGGCACACTACAGTGAAGGGGACTGCCTACAATGTAGGTACCCCGCGGCTTGACTGATGTGGGGGTGGGGGAGTGTGGTAAGCCGGGGGGAGAGATCTAATTAGGAGTTATTACAATCAAACAGCCTTCCCTTCCAACAATGCATTGATGGATTAGTTGGAAATTTTAATACATAAACATGGCGACAAGTAAAACACAATATTCTTAACTAATAGGACCTGCTGTTCGAACTCGAGCAAATATTTACGCTTCTGAAACATTAAATATTAGCAGGTACCCGCGACTTCGTTCGCGTAATCTTTCTTGAACCACGCTTCTTTTCCCTTTGATTTTCATTTATTTTCCCGTTGCTAAAAATAGTTTTACTCATATGAAATGATTACTCTATATCTATAAGGTTAAAACTGATAATTTTAAACACAACGGAGTTGAATGCCAGTAGAGCGGAGCCCCCCAAATTACGTCAAGTATGGTGCTATGTTAGATTCTCACTTACCTAGGTATATGTTGGGTTCTGGTGTGTTATCTGTCTTTCTACCAAAACAACAGCTATTGAATATAGAATAATTCAATTTATTAGCCTCCCTTTTTTACTTTCTCCCCTTATACATAGTATATGGAGAAAGTATAGTTTTCGTAACAATTTTCGAATTTGAGTTGTTAGAGGAAATATTCGTTTTGGTGCTCCCTGAACCCAAAAAAAAGTAATTTTTACGTGATGTCTGTGTGTCTGTCTGTCTGTATGGATGTGTACAGAGCTAGAGCCCTAACCAATGGTCCGATTTTTATGAAATTTGGTACGTAGGTAGTAATCCACGATACCTCCAGGAATTGTTTTTAATTTTTTGGAATTTTTGATTCTTAAGGGTAATTATCCCCCAAAACCGCCAAAAAACATGAAAAATTAAGATTTCTCAAAAACGGCTCTAACGATTTTGATGAAATTTTAGTCGTTTGTAGAACTTTAGTTTTCCAACAAAATTACACCATCTGCATTTCTGTAAAAATTCGGGTTCATAAATTACAAGACTTAAAATATCAAAAATTCAGTTTTTTTGGATTTTTCATAAAAAAAACATAAATGTAAAAAATATTACTATTCACCATTAAAAAGAGCTTCTAAAACCTAAATAATTTAGCATCTTGAATTACTATTCTACGATTACTGGTTGCGGGGAAAATTTAAATTTTCATTTTGCGGTAAACGCATTACGTTGTCCAATATTATTCATATGGGGAATACAAAAATTATTATTTCTCTCTTATTTATTGATCAATTTCGTTCAAACTTGATGTGCTTGTCAAGTTAGCATTGACCAACCGAGGAAATTCGAAATATGTTGCCCCTGAATAACCCTGAGGGGGGGGCTGGGGGCATTTCCCCTTTTAAGACCACGTGTGTAGCGATGGATTCTGTAGTGCCTCCTAAACAGGGATTTGGGTGGATATTTTTGAAAACAACTTGTTTACAAGATTTTCTGTGCATTCGCCCGTGCTTTGTAATCTATATTTAACTATAAGTAGAGTCAGTTGAAAACCCGCACACCTCAAACTCTTTTAATTAACACATCAAGTAACTAATATATTTATTTAGTAATTCCCTAAATCTCGCCCTTTCAACAAATGTTTTACTTACCATGTGGTTTACATAACAAATATTAAAGTTCGTACTATGCCTCTAATACATGAGAAAATATTTTGCGTGTCTTTGTGAATTAAGAGGTTTTGAAAGAATATCTCGTTTTTAAAATTAATCTTTAATTTGTTCACGGAAATCTTTAAATCTTTAATTTTATTTGATTTTTTTGTATTTTGTGAGGTAAATATCGAAAAGGAGAGGTTTTTATTTTGTAAATTGTATTTTAACTATATAGAGTATAATAACTATTAAATGGTTTTAAATTACCTTTCGTCAGCAGTTCAATCCGCAGTGAAAACACTACAACCTGGTTCCGGTGCTTATTTCCTGCTGACGAAAGGTAATTTAAAACCATTTAATTGTCATTGCAGCTCAGAGGCACACTGAAAAAAGATTATTGTTATATGAACCAGAATATGGTATGTGGAACAATAAATTATTGTAAATATGGTCCCAGCAATGTGTTTGGTAGCAGCTACAATCCTGTTATTGTCAATATTTTATTGTAGCGTGCAACATAAATTATTGCAAATATTACAATAATGAAATTGGAGCTCAAGCAATACATCTTGCTGTCAGAGCAATAATTATTGTCAATAATACTATACATTATGAGAATCGTTACTAGAGTTTATAGTATTTATAACAATAACTCCTATTTTTACTTTTACAATAAGTTATTGCTGCAGCTATAAGTTCGGTTGACTCTCCTCTCAGAATGTATAGTAGCTATGGCAATACCTTTTTTTATTTCTACAATTAGTTGTTTTTGTGGTTACTACAGTGGAGTGGTTACGTACAACCCTACAGTTTAACGAACATAACCTGAAAACTAACCAAAATCAGTTACATAAAATTGCTTATATGAAAGCTGCAGAAGTATGGGGTTAATAGACCACCGTTCACTTTGCTTTAATCATATTTTGTTTTATTATTGTGATTATTTAAGGCTTAGTAACTTAATCTCAGTCTCTTTGTTACTTTTACCTTGTTGATATCCAACCTAGGCTATTGAAAGCCTAAATAAGATTCTGAATTCATGTTGAAACTGCTGGATTTTACTTGATAATACTTTACTGGATAATACTATACCTGTTCAATATACTTTTTGAGGTTATGCCATTGCATGTTTTGTGGCTACAGCCACATCTTCAGTTAATCCTTAGGTTGATTATTCATTTTATTAAAACATTACTGAGACAGTGAGACACTTAACACATACATATTGCAGTATAACACATTCCGATACCGATCACACGATAAACTATAACATTCCTTGTCTTGGTGCATTCACGCTTCAGGGCAGGCCGGTGACGACTCATTCCACTTTGAGACATTGTTGTGTAATCAAAAAAAGAATCTGGTATAATATAACAGAATATTCTCGCTAATCATTTCTACTTACTATACTACTATCGTTATGATGTATTAGCAACAATAATTTGTTGATGCAATTACCAGCCTCATTGCAAATAATTTAGCAAGAATATTATTGTAGTTTTGACAGACGCGATGGTAGGACATTACCATAACTATTGTGTAAAATAATATAAATCTTGTAAAAACTACCAGAATTGCATTTACTATGCAATATTGTTTGGATTACTATAATATTTCTTTCAGTGCAATGATCCAAAAATGTATAATAACCTGTTTAAAATACTTATTGTTAGGCTGGATTTAAAGAAATTCGACTATCGAGTTCGATTCCCGGGGATACTCACAAAAAATATGGATTCTAACAGCATTTACTCTAAAGAGTGTTTTTATCTTATTTTAATATCCTCGAGCATGCATACGAGCTTGCATGAAATACAAAGCTTTTTTCCTACGTAGACTTAAACCCTTCACTCCCAGCCTCAGTTTCGTACCAGTTTAGGATTTATAGACATCAATTTTTTTTATTTTTAGTTTTAGTAGATAAAAACCCGGCTGTAATCTGGCACACAGAGAAAAAATATCCATTCCCTGTGACTACCATAACTTTAGTCACGACCCTACAGAAACGCCTATTACGCGAGGGCGAGGGGCCAGCGATCACCCCTCCCCCTGCCCCTTCTCCACTTTATGAGACTTGCACGCGTCTGACGCGTGGGGTTTAGGGGAGAGTCCAATGCTCAATGTGCAATACCTCGCATCCACCATACATTGTAGCAGCGACCGAACGATGTCATTTACAGAACTGGCAGCGTCATCCGAGGCCGCGTCAGTAAATTTGGCAACGTCGCACTAGTGTCATTGGGGCGTTCTGTGCTCCTATATTTCTTGAGCATCACCTTTTAGAGATGAATTGTTGGGTAGGGGTAAATTGAAACGAGGACAAACCACAATTTTATCCCATCAACACATTCCTTGCTCACTTTTGGCATTGAACAATTTATTCAATTTCAAGATTACTACATATGTCATTGGATTATTACGTATTATTACGATTATTGGTTTTATACAAAAAACACAAGTGAAGATCAGTCACATATTCTATGGTCACATAATTCATAATTTCAACACTTACGTGGCAGCCCACAGTGGAGCAGAACACATTAATTCTTGGCAACAAAGATTTAAAGAAGTAAATTCATTTCAAGTTGCTCTCTAAACATTTTAAATTGTATTTAGATAATCTCCTTAGACTTTAAAGGGGTTTTCAATACTTAAGTAGGTGAAATAACAAAAAATTAACTTATTTTCACGTGAAATTGTGATGTAAACCAAAGTGATTTTAGTACAGCTTCGTTATTGTATATGATCTCACTGTAAATAATTTATCATTTGTAATATTTAACGCTAGACTAAAACAAATACAAAATTAAGACAAATGTGTAATTTAACTTGTATATTCTCGAAACGGGGCAGTATTTTTTCCCACTAAAAGGTTTATAATACAAATACAACTGTTGATGTATACCTGAATAGATTTTCTACATTAGTATAATTTTAGGGGTCATAGAGAGTCGTACAGCTAATATAATCGATAAAAGATAACATAATGAAAACAAATTGGGCTAACAATAATATTAAATTCAAAATGTTGGAAGCATAAATAATGTATCCTGATTCATACAAAAATAATTAAACGTTAAATTATTTGTTTTTTTTTTTGAACTCTATGAAATGGTCATAACCGAAATTAAGTGTTTTTAAAGTTATTGAGTAAAAAATGCAAAAAACTGTTTTTTCAAAAACTTTAAACCCCCATCAACCCCCCTTCTATGGTCTGATCGTTCTGCTTTTCGAACTTAAAGTCGTATATTTTACTCTCCACAATTGTGCCAAATTTCATCAAAATCGGGCATTTCTTTCAAAAGTTATCGAGGTAACAGACACGCACACACACACACACACACACACACACACACACACACGCACGCACGCACGCACGCACGCACGCACGCACGCACGCACGCACGCACGCACGCACGCACACGCACAGGTACACGCACACGCACACGCACACGCACACGCACACGCACACGCACATTGATCACTGTATACAAATACATTTTTTATCTTCCTTGTTTATAAATATAAATTTAAACGAAATTAATTTGAATATAAATATAAATTGTGTTTTAGGCACCTGGGGTCCTAAACAAATTTATCATGGTCTCGGGCTTAAGTCTTACCATGCCGCCTACGGTAATAGTTCTTCCCTTTAGGGGAAATTCGCTAAAATTAAGTCGGCCGTCATATTGGAAAAGTTTGGGGGGGAATTTGGAAATAAATGCACGTTACAATGCAGATTAAAAAAATTCTTAGGTCCCCCATGAAGAGTTAGCTTTTAGACATGAAACAAAAAAGTTAGCTAATGGAACACTTTAGGGTGGGCGGACACCCTGTACATCTTTAATTTATTTTAAATGAAAGAGCATTTATGGGCACCTAAAAATTGCAGATACTCAAAATATAAGTCCCAATATAAAGATATTTAACGCATTTAAAGACATGATATGCCCTGATTTTTCTAAAGCTTTTACAATTTTATAAAGCGATACAATTTTATTTGTTTGTACAATGTATAGCATAAAATTTTTAATTCTTAAGGCTGTAACTTTAAATTGGGTTTAAGCACGTACACTCATTCATACCTGATGGTTCTGACTCCACTCCCAATCACAACGTGTAGCTCGCAAGCTGTTACTGCAAACTCACTCTCGAAATGTCTGTAGAATACTGCTTACCTCTAAAGAGCCGAATTGATTATCAAAAGTTCTTGTATCATATCTGCTTACGTTATGATATCCTTATCTTACACAGCTAAAATGTTTCATTGTAATTCCTGGTCTCATTGTTCACTTTAATAACCCATTGTAATCAGTTTTATCTTAAATTATTTTTTTTATTTTTTGCCAGGAATTACGTTATTTTGCCCCACTGAGAGCCGTCTGTCTTAATGTCTACACACACCACCTCTTTATCAATGCAAGGTCACGGCCTCCTTATCTGTCTAGCGCAGGCGTTACTATCACTCATTTCTTAACGTTAAAATAGACTGACCGCTGACTAATTTAATATATATTTATACACTTTTACATTTTAATTAATTGTTTTTTGTCGCTTTTGTTGTTCTTCTGATACCGCAACGATTTTTTTATTAGAATATTGATAATCTTGGCATGTATTATTTTGTATTACCGAGATGTTTATATTATTTCTGAATGACATGATTTGTTGGGTGAGGTAATTTTCAATTGCTGTTTTATCTTCTTAGGGCAACACTCACCTATAATTTATCCAGTAAAGGCAGAAATCTACTTGTCAATTTCACACATACACAGTTCACAAACCACACAGTACATTTAAAACATTAATCATGGATTGCCACACCGAACAGTACCGACGGCGACGTTTCGCGAAGACGGGAAAGACTTCATCACGATTTTGGGGCCAGGTGTTAATCGGCCGCGAAGTCGCTCGGAACGCAATAGGGTAGAGGTTACGGGAGTTCGGAGCATTTTTACTTTCTCCTCTTATAAATAGTATATGGAGAAAGTATTGTTTTCGTCAAAATATTTGAATTTGAGTTGTTAGTGGAAATATTCGTTTTGGTGCTCCCTGAACCCAAAAAAGTGATTTTTACGTGATGTCTGTGTGTCTGTCTGTCTGTCTGTATGTCTGTATGGATGTGTACAGAGCTAGAGCCCTAACCAATGGGCCGATTATTATGAAATTTGGTATGTAGGTCCAAATCTACGATATCTCCAGGTGTCTTTCATTTTTTGGAATTTTTTATTTTTAAGGGTAATTATCCCCCAAAAACCGCCAAAAAACATGAATAATCAAGATTTCCCAAAAACGGCGCTAACTATTTTGATTAAACTTTAGTCGTTTGTATAACTTTAGATTTCTAACAAAATGACACCACCCGCATTTCTGTAAAAATTAGGGTTCATAAATTACAAGACTTATAATATCAAAAATTCGTTTTTTTGGATTTTTCATAAAAAAACATTAATATAAAAAATATTACTATTGACCATTAAAAAGAGCTCAAAAACTAAATAATTTAGTATCTTGAATTACTATTCTACTATTACTGGCTGCGGATAAAATTTAAATTTTCATTTTTCGGTAAACGCAGTACGTTGTCCAATGTTATTCTTATGGGGAATATAAAAATGACTATTTCTCTCTTATTTATTGATCAATTTTGTTCAAACTTGATATGCTTGTCGAGTTAGCATTGACCAACTGAGGAAATTCGAAATATGTTACCCCTTAATAACCCTGAGGAGGGGAACAGGGGGCATTTCCCCTCTTAAAACCACGTGTGTAGCGATGGATTCTGTAGTGCCTCCTAAACAGGGATTTGGGTGGATATTTTTGAAAACAACTTGTTTACAAGATTTTCTGTACATTCGACCGTGCTTTGTATTCTATATTTAGTAAATAAAAAGTAATTTGTTCATTAAAGTTGTGCTAAAAGGGAGAAAGTATGTGTCAGTTTCCTGATACCGTTTATTTAAATAGTATACATTTGCATTTAGTTTGCATTTAGGGACATACAATACATATTTATACATGGTGTCTCATACAATTTTTCCAACACCTAGAAGGATGAAACAAAATTATTCCCAACTAAATTGACCCCGAGGAATAACGTAAAAATATTGTAAAATTTATTGAAAGAAGGCTTTTCTTAAACTTAGGGTCACTACCGCGAACCTCTAAATTTTCAAAAAAGTGAACATAAGTGATGTTTACACCATTTTAAGGCCCTTTAAATCAAAACTCACTCTTGTCGTTAACCGTTTCAAAACGGTCCTTTTTGTGAAAAATTGCAACATTTACAGAATATTCAGTATTTTATAAACCACAATGCAATTATTTTCTAATTCAAATTTCATATAATCTTAATTGACTCAGCTTTATATTCTTATATAGAATATGTCAGTATTTTTTGGAACTTTAAACAATACTTGATGTTTACTGTTTATAAGCCCAACATTCAAATGAATAAAATAGTAATATATTAAGTGGTTTATAAAATCAAGAGTATTCTTTAGATGTCAATATTTTTCACATAAGTGACCGCCACTTTGAAACGGTTGATCGGAATTCTGTTTTCACCAAAATGTTTTTCTAAAGAGATTTAAAATTATGTACATCCCGGTATAATTTTACATTTCAACATTCTGAGATTTCTTTGGCGAACCTCAGTGTTTTTTAATGTATTTAACATGTATTTAATAAAAGTAAAAAATATTGCTTTTGTTATATTATACAAGCTACATGTTGTTCTATATTTGGTTTTCTTTTATCCTTTGTTATTTTGTAAAATAGCCGTTGTTGGCCATGTCAGTTTAGCGTGAACCAAAACAATACACCCCTCCCCGTGTTATAACATCGCAATAGAAAGCATCGGAAATGGACTCTTAAGAGACCTATAGCTTTATACCGAAGTGCGGCTCTTCGGTTCATTGGTTTAGTAGCCCCTTTCCAACCCCCACCCCCTCCTTAAGAGTTCAAAAGCTGCTTCACAATCTCCGTGTCCAAGGCGTAAAAAGGCGCTTTCATCAGATGCAAAATTACCCCTTTAAATGGGATACGATATACCCCTTTAAATGCATTGGTTTGTTAGGAATATAAACAAATATGTACATGATATGGCTCGTTTTACTTAAAATGCATTGGTTTGTTAAGAATACAAACATGATATGGCTCGTTTTACTTTTTAGATTACTAAATAATTAAGAGAATGAATGTTCTAAAGGAGGTGCTTTAACATTATTATATATACGTTGCGTCTCCCAGTGTTCTCCAATTAGGAAAAACATGGACTCTTCGATTATGCTGCATGCGCCGCTTACATGGAGTTTAAAACTGAAATTATACTTCACTTGTATTGAGTTAAATAGTGATTATTAAAAGTTAGAGAAGTTTTTTATTTTCGAACAATGTAAATTACACAAATGCTTTTTTTACAGCGGTTGATAATCAACCATTATATTTTTACGAGAGAAATGCATTTTCGCATGGATAGTTAATGTGTTGCTTTAGCTCGTGCGTTTCTTTTTAAATATACGTTTAGTACAACAATCAGGTTATTTTACAATTTTATTTATGTATCCCATCTTTACCCAACGATATACAATTTTATATTTTCAATGATACTAAGAACCCCTACGTTCAAACAATACGACATTGTTAAATTAAGATGGTTGTCCATTGTGTGTTGTTCGCTGGATGAAATTAATTCAAGAAAAACTCTTAGAAAAAGAGTGGAATAATAAGAGGCCACCAGAGCTGTTAAGTGGATTATGGAGCCACCGGCTTTTTGAGCCGATTAAGAGTTTAAATAGCAAGTCTTGTCCTCTTAAAATGTTTATTTAACGAAATCAAGGAAAGTCAGTGTTATAAATCTAGTTTTTTTTAAGTCACAGTTGTTGTGCATCATTAAAGTATATTACTTGACTAGGTTATGTACTATTTAATCGGGATAATTAACCTTAATTTTTAATTGCACATTGTTGACTTGGATACACATAATTTGTGTTTTTAATTTTAAATTATTTTGACAGTTGTATATCTTGCCAATACTGCTCACATTCAAGATGTACGATAAATAGCTTCAAACAATTTATTTCCAAATTAAACCTCCAAGAATGAAAAAAACATTAATTTACAATTAGACATAAATGAACGATCGCGAGAATGTGTTTGTTGAAATGTACTTATCCATTCTCCATCGTTAGTCCGTATCAGATTCAAACTCTTAGTTTTATTTTCTCAAATTTTGCGATTGGTTTATTTGTTATTCCTCATAAAAATAGTATATTTGTTCAATACCATGGTGCCATGGCGCACCAAAAAGTACCATGGTGCACTATGGTGGTTGTCTGTTGGTCAAAAAAGAGGAGGGTGTCAGTCTTAATTTTAGGAGAATTAAATGTTAAAATATGTTCCTGCCTGCAAGTAGTTGCAAATTCCTTTGCAGTTCCTGAAAAATCATAGAAGTTCTTTTTTCCTACATTCTTTCAATCAGCACAAAAAATTACATCAAACAACAACCTTCATATGACATCATACAACACAGCACAGCAACATATCAGAACACACACCATATGACAACGTAAAGTTTCAATTCGAACGTTTGGTGATATTCATATTTGTTTCCAAAGAATAGTTATGTTATCAAATGTACTGTGTTTTATCCAACAAGTCGTTTTAAAAGCTTGAATCCTTAAGCTTTTCGGTTGTTCTTGTTCGCACACACACAATTGGTGGTCGACCTTAACAACTGGAAGGTTAACCCATCTAAGCTCGTGGAACAAATCAAATTTCTTCTCCAGTTATGTATGACAACTTGTGTACATAACTACGCTAACAAACAAAACACTATAATACTGAACTTATATCTTTGTTTGATTCTTACATATGTTGGACAAATTAGTTGCCAGCTTAAAAACTACGTTGCGGAAACGGCTCTATAAAAGTGGATATTTCAATTCAAAAGTCAAATTGACTAGGAAACACTTGCTTCGAAAGGCTACAACAATCCAACAATGAAGAGGAAACAGCCATTACGTTTAACAGCCATTAAGTCATCTACAAACGGCCTTTCATGGCTGTTAAAAGGGCTTCGACATCAAAATCTCCATTATGTCAATGTTAGTGGCTTTCATTTCAGATTGATTCCCAAGTGGAGTTTAAACAGTATTTTCTTGTTTATAAAATGCAACTACAACTTTTCATGGACTTGTTAATCTCTTTTAAACATTCCTCAATTTAACAAGCATAATATGCTTATTTTAATTCAGAAAATGGATCTAAACTTGTAAAAGTGAAGGTTAATAAAACATTGCTGGAGTATCAACATTACAAGGCATCACAATCCCGCTTTCACCGGGAAGATAAAAAACTTTTGAGTTTTTGTTGTTGTTTATTTCATTGCTAGATCAGAAAACTGGTGCAATTAATGAACTTTTAAAACTATTACAATTACATTTTGATTTGCCTCCGGATCACTGATCGAATTATATCAAGAGTTAATTACCTTAAAACTGTCATGTGGCCTACGTCGCTACATTTAGGCGACCGGTTTCGACCCGACTAACGACTATGCGACCATTCTCAAGCTAAGAAGGCGTAAAATTTCACTCTGAGGAGGTCGTCAAAAAGTCTTGAAACGACTACACAAAAACACACAGACGGACGAGCGGACGAACATACACAAACAAATTAACATGGCCATACAAAAACTGTTATCTCACGGCGTGGCAGGTACGGGATGCAGGTCTAGACTAACTACCTGCAACTACCTGTCTAGACCTGCATCCCGTACCTGCCACGCCGTGAGATAACAGGTTTTGTATGGCCATGTTAATTTGTTTGTGTATGTTCGTCCGTTCGTCCGTCTGTGTGTTTTTGTGTAGTTGTTTCAAGACTTTTTGACGACCTCCTCAGAGTGAAATTTTACGCCTTCTTAGCTTGAGAATGGCTTGAGAATAGTCGGGTCGAAACCGGTCGCCCAAATACAGCGACGTAGATCACATGACAGTTTTAAGGTAATGATATAATATTACAATTACTCTAGAATTACCTATGCACAGCTTGCGCATTGAAACGTTGAAACTTCTACTTTTAGTTAGTTGAAATTGTCGCTGTAAGATGATTCCACTAATACTTTTCCAAATAAATAAATGGGAATTACTGGTTAAAGTATTATTTTTATATATTAATTGTATACTGTATATTTGCATTTATAGCGGTGAACGTAATCGTCAAAATGATGGACCAATTATTACTTGTTTATGAAGTATTAGAGGAGATTTGGCCTAAATCGACAAAAATACCCTTGATAAATAAAATATCAAGATAATTTCCTGTTAAAATAAAATCATCATTTTCGTGAGGTAATCATTGAAACTTCAAACCACTCAATAGTCAAACGCAAATGGGGCAAAAGTTCTGAGGATTTTTGGAAATGTTTTAAATTATGATATATTTAGACGACCTTAAAACTAACAAAGAACATTTTAATTTGCTCCTTGACATGGTTTTGCCCACACAACACAATAGCACCTTCACATTTGATATTCATTCCAGAATTTAGCTTTTAAAATACATAAGGTTCTAGTATTATCTTTTGCAAAAAAATACAAAAGTTAGGGAATACTAAAAGCGCTGAGTTTGATATATAACAATAAATATGTGAGGAAAAAATGTCACCAATGTTTTATCACCCGTGTTGTCGAACTCTACGGACTGGCTCATTTTATACCGCATCGAATTGAAAATTGGAGAGCTAAAGTGGTAGAGCAGAATAGCAGCATTCCGTGAGGTTTTTTCCACTGGTCATTGTATTTTGGAATCTCTCCCCAACCCAACCCCCTGAGAATGGTGTGGTTACTTGTGCACATGTGAACCATGGTGGGCTTTTTGTGTCGAGGAATTCTTTGGTTTTGGACAGACAGAGCTACTTGAGATTCTCCTAAGATCGGCTGATAAGAAACTGTTCAGTTCCAAGATGCCATCCCTGGTCACTGTTGCTCGAAAAAGAAGAGGTGTCAAGCTCAAGTTTTGGAGAGTTAAATGTTAAAATCTGCCTGCAATTATTTGCAAATTGCATTGCCATTCCTGCAAAAGCCTTAGAAGGTCTGTTTTTCAATGCTTTATGATATGTTTTGCTTTAATTGGTGTTTAAAATAACATTAAAATTAACGTTTTTTAATCAGCACAATATGACAAAAACAACAACTATCATATGGCATCATACAACACAACAACATATCAGAACACTCAGCATCATCTGACAGCAGAACCAAACCTAGCTAATAATGAAAATAACAGGCAAATGAATGTTTCTTTAGATAATTTAAAATTAAACAAATTAATAGTAATAGTAAATAATAAATAAGAAACAGTGTTAATAGTTTACTACTGAAATTAAAGAATTGAGTCAGTTTACTAAGAAATTAAAGGATCGTGGCTTTACAGACTTCCAATATTTTTATCGAGTTTTCAACTAAAAACAAATAAGTTATCTGAGAACATTAGAAGTTGGAAAAAACTATTTATTTTTGATTAGTTGATTAATACTCATTCAAATCCAATAGGACATTAATAATGCTAGTTTATTACAGTACTACACTTTGCTTTTAAACAGGTCTTTTTAACTTCTACAAACACCGCCCTTCTCTTTAGGTACATTTTGAGTTACACAAAGCGTCAAGTGGGGTTTGATGCCCCCCGGGGAGAGACTCGCCAAATATTTGGTAAACCGAAGCTTTCTGCCCTTTCTTTGAACGCCCACCCGCGGCCCCGTAACTATGGGAGTCCAACTCCTGGGTAGCCTTTATAGTGTTCCCCTACTTCGCTCTCCCTTTCGCCCCATATGGCCATTGTTAAATATTGAGTCTGGAAGCATATCGCGTTTCATTATTTGTTCCGAAGGGTCCATAAATAAATAAACTGGTCTCTGCCCCTCCACACAGAAACGATCCACGTTAGAAGCAATATGTATTATAAATGTACATCGATACTACATTTTATAAGTTATTTTATTGTGAATATTACTCTTTCCGTGTAGTGTTTCATTTTTTCATAGTAAATATTTTAGATAGCATTTTACCACATATTATAGCAACATGTTGTTTTCAGGTCTGACATTTTGCTTGTCAGCAACGTTATTCAGAGCAAGAGCTTATGCAACATCATAATGGTGAGTTATAACGTTATTATAATGTATTGTACAACTATATAAAACATTGCATTTCAATTGCTGGTTAATAATGTTGTTCACTTAAGAGTTTACACGGAACACTTCGTTTTATAGAAATAATTTCTACCTTAACAATGGTGTTTATTGCAAATCTAGTTAGAGTTTATGTAATGACCTACCAAAAATATCATATCATCTTTAAATGACACTCTTGTAATTATTTAAAAAAAAACTCAACACAGGCCTTGCCTTGGAGGTTATATTTTTATTTTCTTAGTAATGTTTAAGATAAGTAATTAGTGGTATTGATAAAGTCAGAACTGGTATTTAGTTTTGGTTAAGTAGACATGTGTTAAGAATGAATTTTGCATTTGTTATAAAATAACTTTTTTTATTCATCGTAACTGTTTTGGGGTAATAAAGTTTATTCTTATTTTTATCCTTATTCTTAATTATACTTTGATAAATGTCATAAACATAAAACTAAGTTTATTCTCAATATCTACGTTACCAAAAGGTTGGAAATATATTTAAATAAACCTTAAAATCAGTCAGCTATCCCAAAAAAAACGCAAAAATGGACAGTATTTTCAATAGACATATTGTACATGTTGTTTTACTAAACTATTTATATTCTGATGCATTCATTTAAAATGTAATGCCCGTAGATGGAATAACTGTATGTTTATTTTTAACAGTTCAAATTAGTTTTCATTCGCTAATGACCAAGACATTCAAAATTTACGAAAGCACAAAATGGCAGACGTTAACGGGACAGGCCACGTGAGCGAGAATGCTGATGTCTTGGTCCCAAGAGCGAGGCCAGTGTTGGGGATTTCGTCAGCAGTCAACAATGTGCTGAGGCGGCGCCGAGTCTACGTCAGCGATCCTCCCCCCTCACCCTCCCTACAGTCTACCCATCCCAACTCCCGCCTCATCAAATCATCGCTATTGTCCGATATGTTAGGCCTCTGTCCACCACACCATAGGCCCTGCCTGCTACGTATTACTTTTCTATAACATCAAGTTTTTCTGAGTTAAAGTTTAAAATCACAGTGTAGAGTTTTCGACGTTGTCTGAACTGATTACAAAATTATCTTCTCTTATAATTTTTAATATTTATAAAATAGGAATTTTAAAGCACATTTTTTTAAACACGCCTTTTTAGCATTTTTAAACGTTTTAAAGACATTTATTGAGGCACCAGTCTCGACATTTAATCGTATTACCTTGTTGTTCCCATTAGACCAATGTTATCTGTTAGAGCATAACCGCCGTTGTTCCTCGACCGATTACGCTAAATCATTGATTTTTATCTTACAGTATTTAAATATTGATCGTAATGCTTAGTGTATCTAGTTAGCAGAAATCCTGATCACTGGATTATTTTGTTTATGGAAAAATACAACAGAATACCTCCTAACCTTGTACGTATTGTTCTTACTCGAGTTACCAACTCTTTCAAATTTGCCTAGCGCGTCACGAAAATCATATATGTAAGCCCAAATCTAGTAATATTATATTTTAAGGGCATTTTCAGTAAATCAAATTTCCGCAATCCCGGCTTCAAATGACAATTTGCTGATTCGTAAATGACAACCGGTCAAACTCTTTATCCAAGCGCATTGGTAAAAAAATACTATTATTTTCGATAAAATAGGGGTCTGGTTTGAGGCGTTTTGTCAAGGAGTTAAACAGCGACGAAAGACCAGGATGAAAGAGCCTGGAAGTGAGAAAGTTTTGACTGCGGCGCTTCTTGTGATTACATCTGTGGCTTTACAAAAAGCGAGTGCGTCAACGATCCCGTATGAGAAAGAAAGGGTGTCGCTTGTTGCCCGACTACTTAAGGCTTCATTTAACCAACTCCTCTGGGTTATCCTCCCATCTCTTCTCACCTTCTCTTCCCCTCCCTCCACCTCTCTTCTATATTCTTCTATCTCCACCTGTTCCATATGTCAAGGTCAGCTCATTCATGTTAATGAGATTGTCCCCTAACAAACCATCCTAGACACTAAAGACAGCGTGACATCCCAGCACCGCCCACCATTTGTATTTAAATTTATGTATTTATTTAAAGGAGGTTTTTGTTCCCAGTTGTATTCTACGACCATGTCACATCATCCGACATCATATTTGAACGAGAGTGATCTTGGTTGATTTTATATGAAACCATTTATAAGTTTATCAGTAATCTGTGCTAATATGCAATATAGAGATTTTAATTTAAAATAATACATAACTTAAGATGTATTTCAATTTTACGCACTTTTAGGAAAACTGTCATTTTGGTAACCTTTTGGATTGCATGTAGGTTTACATGAAAAAAATCCTATAATTGTCTCTATATTTTTATTTAGTTTTATGCGAATGAAATTAACAATGACACCAAAATACATTCTAAGAATGATGGTAGACTACGACATCCCAATATTCGAGATTAAAGTGGTACAGATTTCTTTATAATCATAATAAGGGATTAGAATGTAAGCTTACTGATTTAAGTTAATTCGTGCTATCAATGTAATTAATTTAAACGATAAATCCCCTAACTGCCAAAACATTCATCATCACCCAATGATAACACTCAGATCTCGTGCCAATAGTCGCGATGAGAACTCGGCAACTCTGCATTATTAAGCTGGTTTTGCACACACTTTACTCGTCCCCACCCCCAAATTCTGGTAATTGGCTTGCTTCACTACCGGATGTTAATTGCTTCACCGGAAGTACTCTTGGGGGGGGGATTTTAATACTCTTGGGTTTATCATGTCGTTTTCGAGTTTACGTAAAGTCCTAATTTGTTTTTTTTCTATATTGTATATAGTTTTGGGTTTCCAGAACTGTTTTGTTCATTTACTTTATTTTGATGCTGAACCACACTGTAATCGATGCCCACTACTACAGTTTTGAATCAGATTTGTGACAGATGTAGTAAATACAAATATATTGGCATTAAGTATTATCTTCCGTGCAATCTATGTTGCTGATTTATCTGAAACATCACTTTATCAAAGCGGACAAGCGAAAACAAAATCTAAAAAAAGATACAATCTTAATTTACCGCATTGTATGTAAGAATTGTGTAGGTGTAAATACATTATCAAGTGTTTTGATTTGAAGTGTTTGTTAGATATGTTTAACATCCCGCAGTTAGGACAAAGAATAATATGAATTACGTTATATTAACTAATCAGAAAGTTGTTTAATCGAATAAATTCCTCCATGTATGCTGTTGAAAGTGCTAAACTCAGCTTTCTCGTGCAGTGATTACAATTTTACTGACTACTGCGACAGACGTCAACAAATACACATCGACATAAATTAACATACAACTCTTGCCGACTACAGTCTTACTTATACTAATTGTTAATTAAAACTAATTACGATGTAAGTATTTAGATTATTATAAAGATGTTGGTATAAGGATTATTATTAAGATATCGTTAAATATGTACGCTTGTTGTGGTTTGCAGGGAACTTCGTGATGTACTAACGCGAGAAGTTCTTTGTATTCTACAAGGATTCGGAACTAATTTCATATTGTTCCTGATGCTAGTGTTATTTATCAGTATTATTACACCCAAAACTCATATAGACAAATGTAAACCACACCTGAAAATACAGTAGATGTATAAAACAGCAACATGATATACACCCCATACAGTCATACGGTCACTGAAAGATACACTATAATTATTAGAGATGTAATAAAAACCTATTTTTTAGGTAAGACATTTTGTTTGTTTATTTTTATTTGAATATGATTAATCCTTGTTTCCGCTTGTGTTCCCCTCAGTGGAAAGGAGGCATTTGATTTTTAAAAACCACATTATTCCCACAATGTTCTATCTACCAGTACTACATGCACTATATGTGCCACAAATTATAAATAATGTTAATATTTTTAGTAACGACATCTCCAGAAACTTAATTTTCAATTTCACCGGTCTCAGGCCTGGTGACTACAATAGACTAGTGTATCCAATCTCTGTAATTGTAACAGACCGAGGTCTCTGTTCATTCTCCAGCCGTTGTCAGAGCCCCGGAATGCAGCTGTGATTGGTTTATCTCGATCAGCTGTTTGATGGACGGCCGGGCAAACCGGAATAACGAAAACGGAATCCTGATCTGTATTATGTTCTCGTGACAACTTAAGTGTTCTCAACGTGGATTTTAGTGATTTAAAAATATATTCTTCCATCATTTCAATGCAGTTAATTTATTTGCCTTTGCCATTTAAGGCAGGGTTTACTTTTTCTAAAGGATTCGTCATTTTAATTTCACGATTAAGTGTTTACATTATGAATTTGACATATTCACCTCTCTTTTAGCTAAACTATGAAAACACTGTATTCATATTCACCGTAATGCATATTCTATACTTTGTAGCATATTAAAGCCACTCATTTTTATACTTTTAGATTGAATATATTGATACAAAATTTTAATCAATACTTTTTTAAACTAAAATTACAAATTAACGAGCTGCTCCCCCACAATATTTTGCGAATATAATCCTTATAACAGCTGGTTTTTTTTATTATATTGTTATTAAGAAAGTGAGTTTTAAAACTCGGAATGTAACCAAAATAAAAGTGAAAGTCAAATATTTAGCTTCACAATGAATACATAGATTAAATTAGATTAAATAGATTAGATTAAATACATAGATTCATTATTAAGAAAATATACAGGCTGGTAATAAATTCTTAACAACTTTTAATCGTAAGTAACTAAATAAGGTAAACGCTATCTTGAGTTTAACCTCCATATAATGTTCTAACAATTCTACCTCAGCTAGACCGACCTTTCTTTTTATTAACATTTTAAAATTCATTGTTACTGCGTCAGAAGTGTGATAAGCCTATTTTAGATAGGTACAAACTACAACAATTCAACAATTAATAACTTAATGTAGTGGTAAAACCACTAAATCTCTTTGTGAAAAGCAGCATGTTTTAAAAAACCATATTATTAAATAAATCAGTACTTTTCAAAAATAATAAAATAAACCCACTATATATAAATCTTAAAACTATAGTTGCATAAGCGAAAAATGAGGAAAATGGAAAATTTTGTCTTTGGACAGGGTTCTGAAGCTATGGATGACCTAGAAGTCTGAAAGTTGAACCATTATTAAAATATAATATTACATAAAACTTTATTGGGAAGAACCCAACGGAGTCTCACTTTTGTTTTTCCCTTATTTTCCCTTTAAAATGTCATTAAAGTACACAAAAATCTAAAACTTTAAACTTAACTTATGATCAGCTGCAATTATAAATTTTAAATATCAATGTGATAATAGGCTTGTCACCGGCCTGACTTTGTTTGCAAGACGTTTCTTTATTACCGTCGATTCCTTTTTTACCCGCTGGTAAAAATATTGTTATCAAGGAAACTCTTTACTGTATATTGTTACTTTCCTCTATAACAGTAGCATTATAACTTTGAATCCCAGTGAGGCAAAGACCTAAAGTCCATGGACTTTGATTAGGGGCTATTAACCTTCTTAGGGTTAACCTGAAAGACCATGCAAATTTGTATCGCAATCGGATGAATGGTATAGGAGCGCCCAAAGAATAAACGACAATATGAAAAAAATTAATTTTTATACATAGAGATATTCAGGTGTGAGATGTAAACATTTATTAATATTTTTATATATATATATATATATGTATCTATTTATATATAAACATCTGTTGATCCAGTAAATAAAATAATACATCCAATATAGCCTAAACAGTAGGTTAGAGGCTATAGCCCCTTCAAGCCACTAGGAAATATCCGTAGCAGGTGTCCAACGGGAGCGAACAGACCATAGGCTGTCACACAAAGCCTATTATCAGCGGTATCATGACTACAGGGTAACGATGTTATGCTCCTGCCTCTGGCTGTGGACCTGAAATTCCCGGCAGTCGGGGTTGGGGGTTTGGGAGAGGCAAAATTCAATAACCCCCCGCCCAACCAACCCCTGTCGCTGTCACCGGCAGTGTTCTGTGACTCCAATTTTATCTGGAATAAAGTCTTACTACAAAGTTTATTGATTAGTTGTTTTTAGGTGACTCATTAATTTTTGTAAATTTGTTCATTCATTTAATTTAGCCTATTCACCAATTTTGCTCCTATGGTTTGTAGATAACTTGATAATAATAATTGAGTGTTCCTTTAAGTTTGTCTGATTGAATGAATATAAAATGTTTATTCCTTGACGAAACGCAAGATAATACAATACATTTGCATAGCTTGATACAAATCAGTCCATTTACATCCCACTGAAAATCATTTTCAAAATTTTGTGAGGAAGAGCCTTTGTGAGCGTAAATAGCCTGAGCGTCGTAGTAATATGTATATCTAAGTTGGGAAATTAATTATACTTGTACCTGTTATCTGAGGAAAATAAAAATAAAGTAAAACGCTAGTAAATAATAGCCTTGGCATTTTCATTTTCAGGAATTTAAGTTTGAGTAGCAAGTGTTGTACACACGATCGGATTGCATTTATATTTAAACAGTTATTATGTAAATAAAATAACAAGAAAAACACAATACTTATTACTTAAGATTGGATACTGATGAATTTATATGGCTAATATTGATATGTAATTAAGCTACTAAAAAGGTTTGGGGGGCTTCGTATAAGAATCAGGCCCGCCCACATATGGGCCCGTCATGATAAGGGCCTCGGCAACTTCAGGATAACAACCATTCATTATTTACCAGTCATTAATTGCACTTTAAATTTAGAAAGAGTTGGAAAACGAAAACAAAAAGTTACAAACTTCAGGATAACAACCATTCATTATTTACCAGTCATTAATTGCACTTTAAATTTAGAAAGAGTTGGAAAACGAAAACGAAAAGTTACAAACTTCAGGATAATAACCATTCATTATTTTCCAGTCATTAATTGCACTTTAAATTTAGAAAGAGTTGGAAAACGAAAACGAATAGTTACAAACTTCAGGATAATAACCATTCATTATTTACCAGTCATTAATTGCACTTTAAATTTAGAAAGAGTTGGGAAACGAAAACGAAAAGTTACAAACTTCAGGATAATAACCATTCATTATTTACCAGTCATTAATTGCACTTTAAATTTAGAAAGAGTTGGAAAACGAAAAATTCGTTTGTTTTTGAAAATTTGGCGTGCATTTATTATAGAGATGTTGAGCTGTAGGCCTACAACATGGATTTGTAGTTAAAATTTATTCTTGAAACCAAAATTTTGTGCTTATCAGGTGTGGTTAGTGTGTGTAACCTGGGAAAATATATTTTTAATATTTATTACCCTACACTGAGATGTTATACTAGGGAAACAACAACACATGATGTTTTATTATTTTAACTGTTAAACATTGACTAACTTAAAACAATTTGGTAAATTTAGTGCAATGTAAAATGGAAATTTTAAACAAAAACGACCAACAATTAATTGTTTGAAATTAAAATTTTATCACATTTTTTATGTTATATACCCTACACTGAGCGATTCTTTTAGAGTAAATGCCTAAAATGTTTGGTTTGGCTAGTAAGATTTTCTCCCCTCGCTTTATCGCAAGGGTTCATTTACCCTGTACTCTCGCAACCCTTTAAAACAACTTGGTCTCTTTTTCTTTACAATATTCCAGCTTTTTACATGCTTACCAAGTTGTCAACAATTAACAAACATGATGGTGTTTCCTAACAGGTTCATAAAACTACATTGTTGCTTTAGTCAACTACTGACTTAGCGTATTTAGATATGTGAGTTGAATAGTTGGCTTGCTGGAGAATTCAGAAATAGAAATGCTTTCTCTTGATAGATGAAAATATTTCATAAATTAAGAATTAAAATAAAGACAAATTTGGATGGTATATCCTTTACTTTTACTTCCTCTCTCTGTTCAAAGTGTTTGAGGACACATTTTTTCATCCCGAATGTGAGTTATTGGGGAAAGTATTTTTGTTGCTGCTTCTTTCATCCAAAAAAGTGGTTGTCACAGTGATGTATGTTTTTCTAACTATTTTTACAAAATTGCTTAAGTACTACGGTATTCCACGGTATCTTTAAAACAAATTTTCAAACTTTTAATTTTGAAAGACATTATCCCTTAAAACAGCTAAAAACACCAAATTTTGGCAAGTTAGCTTTTACGTAGATTAAAACTTTGTTATTTGTAGTGCTTCAGGATTTTAACAAAATGGTATCATCAGCATGCGCAGGGAATTTAGAGGTCTGTAAATATAATATTATAAGCATTCAAAGATCAGTTCCCTCCGAAACACATTTCTGGAATTAAAATATAACTATTGCCATGAAAAAGAGGGTAAAAACTAAACCAATTTGTATCTTAAATCGTTAATCTATGACCGACGGTTGTAAAGAAAATTTGAATTTTCATTTGGTGGTAAACACAGTACGTTGTCAAACGTTATTTTTATTGATGATCAACAATATATCAATTGTGAAACAAGTACAGTATATAGAATTAGGGTAATGTACCATTTGCTATGTATTGATTACTATAGGGGTGTGTAAGTAATAGGAAAAAATATGTGACAGTTTGTTACTTTTTAAAGAAAGTTGTTTTTAAAAATTATTTTGATGGTTGAATTTGAAGGGTTTGAGTGTTATGTAGTGTTAGTGTAGTGTGTATTCTCTCTGATTCATAAATTCCATGTGTGGTGTTCTTTGGTGAGTGGTGATTTAAAAAATTAGATTTGATACAAAACAGAAAAAGACATTTTTCTAATGTTTTTGTCTATTAGGGTTTATTGTTCTGTTAATGGGTTGTTGTAATTCTTGTATGTTAAAAATTTAAAAAAATTAAAGCTGTAAAAAAATAATAAAGGAAATTTACCATGTGTTTGTTTGGTGATAGGGGTAAAACAAGAGTAAAACAATTCAACAGCTTATTTCCCCTGGGTCACATGACCCACAAATAGCTATGTGGGATGGTAGAGAGGTGGTGGGGGGAGGTGGAGTAGTGGGGGTATACACAAGAAGAGTACTTTCCTAGTGTGCAAACACTTCTTTATTATTATCACACAGTCCTTTTTATGACATTTGTTAGATTTTATAATATTGTAATCACTATTAAAAAAAGTACAGTGAAGTAGAAATTCATATTTTATTTTTAAAATGTACCCATGTTTTACATTTTTAATATGGCATCTGTTTTGGCTCTTTTACAATTTCCAAATTAATTTTAAAATATTTACTAGGATAAAATCAACCCACATATTGTTTTCTGGTCCGGCATTATAGCTGGGTTTGGACATTCACTAAGATTCTTTGCCTTCAATCTTCCACAATTATTCTTTTGCCACTGTCTGCCACTGCATTTTTCTGTTCTCCACATCTTTTTTGACTCTTCATTGATCGTCATTTCTTCCATTTTCCAAAATATTCTGTCTTCTTCCATTATTTTCATTTGTCCGAGCCATCTTAATCTCACCTTACAACAGAATAATGTTTTCATTACTCTTTACTTTGAATACTTTTACAGTTTAGACTGCATTTAAACCAAATATAGATTTCATTTCTGCCTTGAAATTTTGATGAAACTGTAATGTGAATAAATTAATAGCATGTTCTTTTTCCCAGTTGGTTAAAGCTTCAAGTAAAATCATTTGCCAAGCTTTATTCGCATCATCCAATTTAAACGCAACTTGTGAAGACCCTAGAAGGCTGAAACTGTTTAAACCTATACACTCGTGAGGACAAACAATTGTGAATGTTTGTTTTAATGAGTTTGAAGTAGGAAGGGGTTAAAAGCATGGGGTGAACTGGGCAAAACAGTCCTAAGGGGACCTTTAGTTGAAGGGGGTGTGAGTAGGGTGCTAAAATAATGTTTTTACTTATCTCTTCAATGTATTTAACCTGCAGGTCTTGCCGTACAAATAAGAAACATGTAGGTTAATTGGCATAGGAGAAGATAAACAAGTTTAATAAGAATAACAATTATTTTATTAATACAACTATATGAATTTATGTGGTTATAATTTGCCAAAGATGAGTTGTATTTATGTAATATATTTAACAGCTATTTTGCATTATATAAAGAACAATTTGAGTATGTTTCATATTCAAAACTAACCAATATTCAAACAACTTTTTGATTATCATATATGTGTTGTTATTACATCCCGTAATCATAATCTCCCAACGTGTGATTTTATATTGGCAAATAGCAAGCCAAATTTAAAAAGATAAAGTTTTGGGTCAACAACTTAAAAGTCCTTCATGAAAGCGCTTTGATGCAAGATAATCTGCAACTTGACATTTAAAAAACAAACCTTCAATATTTCTAACTTGAAAATCTAAGTTGTTTAACATTTGTATATGGATAATATGTTGACTTTTATTTATAGTAAACTAATCAAAATAATTTTGTAAAATTAATAACTGACACTTTCCTAGGTCACTGACATCTAGAAAATTAACAATTGGCTTAAGTTACTAGAATTTGAGCAAGTATTTTTTTGGGGGATTATCCAAATAGAATTATGTTTCTAAAAATGTGTCTTTCGGTATTCCAGTAGTTATTTTATTTACGTCATGCTTCAATATTATTTGTTTAATGTTTTGCAGTGTTTTGAAACGTATCAACAGCTGTTAAATATTCAATTCAATTTATTGCTATTCTTCCATAAGATCAACATTGGGAATTTGAAAATCCTTGGGGTTATAGGTGGATGTTTTTTGAAACCCAAAAGGCAATTCTATAGGTAAATATATTTTGATTGATACCAAACGTGTTTAGAAGATAAGTCTTAGAGTCTAGAATCAATACTGAAAAAAAAAACTAAAAATATGTTTAATTATATAGCTTGATTAATTTTTGGAACTTCAAGTGGAATATGGGGCAGACCCTAAGATATACAATGATGATTTGAGTTTTTGAATCGGCTGAAACCCTTCTCATTGGTCCACATGGCAATAACAAAAAGGTTTGATCAAATTTGGTAAATCTATTTCCTTTGAAAAGCAAACAAAATTTGGCCCTTGAGTGTAACAGACACAAATAGAACATTAGGTAACTGCTTTTGACTTTATAAATAAAAAACAACAAAAACATGTCTAATATAACAATTTAAAATGTTAAGATAATGAGAAATATACAGATAAAAGTGTATTTTTTATTTTAGATTATTTGTGTTTTACAAACTACAACAACAAAACTAGCTTGATCGAGATTGATTATTTTAATGAGTAATTACATTCATCAAAACGGAAGTAACAGCAGTACAAACTTAACATTTAGGACATAGTTACAAAGCAGAATTGAAAGAAGGCCTCAATAATTCTATAGTTTTTATGATAGAATGTTTGTGGATCGTTATCAGCCAAATGTTACATTCTAATAATAATTTTATTTTCATTTATTTGATCAAATTTGTGTATTGAAATTTTGTTTTTGTTTTATATATTTCCACTTGTGTTTCCCAGATACTAAATCTTTAATAATACCAACCGGAGTTGTAACCCAAGTTATACAAATAATTTGGAAAGTTTTTAATGATAATGTTTTATGTATAAAATTAACTAGAATTATACAATTGGTATGACATTTTTAAGTGATGAAACAAATTTGTGAACAAATTTGTGAAGCTTCTTCCTTCTACTATATCTTCTGCAGCATCGATCCTTGTTGAAGGAGTGGGGTTTTAGTGGGGTAGTGAATTATTCATCACAGTATAAATATTCATTTTCATCAAGGGAGAATAACCTCTATGTTTTGTAGGATCGTGTATGAAGTTTTAGATTCCGAAGGATATTGCAAATGTTTACGATTCCGATTGTAATTAAATCAGAAATGTTTATTAACCATTGATCATAGTATGACATGAAGTAGGTTTCGTCAAAGTTAAGGCTAATAATAATCAGAAATAGTATATGTATACATACATCAAAGGTGTTGTATGCAAATATTACAGATTATATTTTATGTATCTTGGTTTGCTCCACTATTGCACACGTTTTCTACTCTCTTTATACTACCAAAAATCAAAACATAGTGTACTAAATAGTATTTTCTATTTAGGCTACTGTACTTCATATTCTACTTTATTTAAAAAAAGTAATATCATGAATAAAGGAATGATAAAAAGGAGAAAGTATGACTCAGTTTCCTGATACCGTTTATTTTTTTCCAGATTGGTTGGAGATAAAAACTTTTTCCATTTTTGCTATAAATAAAAATTGGTTAAAAAACCTTTTTTAGTTCAAATGTTCAAATGTAAATGTTTGTATTAAACATGGAGAATATTTTTGTTTTCTTAAACAATTCCTTGCAATCCTAGGAACACACTGTAGCACCACCATTTATTTTGGTGAGAGTTCAACAAATATTGTAGCATTAAGAAGATCACTTTTATTTTAAAGCCAATGATACATATGTTAATCCCCTTGAAGGTTATTTTTTATGGTTGAACATCCTTGATAAGGCTGCAAGATCTTTTTCTACTGCAAGCATTAACTAAGTAGGACAAAGTTGTTTTAGAAAGCTTCAATAAGAGCCCGGGGGGAGTAAAATGAGGGTGGATGCAAAGGGTGCATAATGAATGAGAGATATTAGATTAATTTTACCATCGTTTATGAACAAAAAAGAAATGATATTTTCAGATGTTATAAGACTCAATTTACAATATTTATGTCCTATCCCATCCTTATTCTTTATCATAAAAGTGATACAAGTATGAAGTCTTAATTACCTATATAAAATACACAAATACATTTAAAAATATTTCTGTCGAAAGTGATTTCTTTATAGGCTTTTTCGCTAGATTGGGTCCAGGGTCAAATGAAATTCTCGCCAGGAAGACACTTATTAGGTTGTCAAAGTGATTTCCTACCAAGAGCTCATGTTTGCTTTGTTAACTGCTGTCACTCCATGCAAATACATTTAAACCCTTTACAAGTTTCATTCTTCTTTGGATAAGCAGTAAAACTTCAATTGTGTATAATTTGGGGTCAGATCAATTAACATATGGACAATTTAGTCAATTGGACACTGTACTTAGGAATTCAGCTAGCGAAACATTAAAGCAAATGAATGTACTAAAAATCAAATGACACAATGCTCATTAAAGTTATCCATTTATAATGTCAAAGCGAGCTACAAATTTTGAGAAAGCTATAAACCTGACACCTATCAATCCAATACTTGAATGAAAAGTTTTAATAAGCAAATTTGAGTTAAAATATTACTTTTTTAGGAAATCTTTCCCGAAGGGAAAAATAGTGCAATCAAAATAAAATTTTTTCAACAAAATTACAATAACCTAGGAATTTGATAATGCAGTCAAATTCTAACTGTAAGTTAAGGATATAATCATGAGCAAAAAGCTTGACGACCTAGGACCATAAATGGCATTATAACGCAAACCTCATGAAACCTGGACTCATTGTGTAAGAGCAGATGAATCACACTACTGTGACTTTATGCACAGTTTAAATTATTACCAAAGTGCCGTTAGAGCCGTGTGAAACCACGATCGTGAATGGGTAAGGCGCCCTTGGTATTCTGCATTGTTTACTGTTATTGTCGCGGAGCATGCAGAACTTTCTCTTACCGCAATACGAGCAACTGATTTGATGATAGGGGCCACATATTACGTAACACACTTCTGGGGGGAAGGGGTACGATGAAACGTTACTGCGTTACTTGGGGAGGGGGGTTCTGGCATTACTTAACTAAGACATTTTAAATTGAATGCTAGGAATGAAAAATAAACTCCAGTTTTAGTACTTTTTGATTACGTGGCTAGAGGGGGGGGAGGGGGGTTTGAAGTGACAACAAATTTTGTTACATAATATTTGTATAGCTCCATAATGCACTGCACTTATTGCATGGTCCTAAACTACCCATTTGGGTTCACACTAATACTATTACAATTAAGGGGAAAAAGGAAGTATGTTTGTAGCATTACGGTATGTTGTTTCGGGAGGGTAGGGGGGGGTCCTAGATCAGCAAAAGTTAATGCACAAATTAAAATAGAATTAGACAGAGTGATAATTTTAAGTTCAATGCAGGTTTTAAATTTTGGTAAGTTATTAGTTTTATTTTTTTACTTTATAACTTTTCCGCCCAAACAGTCTGATTTTGTCACCTTCTGTTACTACTCATTTCAGAATTTAAAATTGTATCTAAATCTAAAACCATAACAAATTTAAAATCATAGTAATAAACATACTTTTTTGTCATATTCATTCTGTGTCCCTCTTGTCCCATTTAAATATATTTGTATTACCATATACCCTATTTTATGACCAAAATTATGATTTTCATTCAAAAATTATGATGGAATTTTGTCAGAGTATAAACTTATATCAAATGGTATATTGGTTATCTCTTTGCTCTTTTTTTAATTCTGATCATTTTGGTAAAGGCTTTTTTTAAATTTGTGCATAAACATTATAAATTATTTTGAACCGCCAACACCTGAAGTATATTTATACCAATGAAATCAATATGTAACACATATATGACCTCTTTGTTTTAACGCACCTTGACCTAGCCTTGCACACAGTGTGCAATGGCTTGCGTGTGTTACAGTTGCATTTACCATGCAACATTCTTTACCTCTGCCTTCACTGTTTATGTGCATTGCAGTAATGCAATACTGCACAATTGCATGCAGAACCAGTAGGAGAATAATAATTTAGTAAAATTTATCATTAGGGGTAATTTATAGTAATTTTGTCGTTGTGCTCTTAATTTTTCAAATTGATCGCATATAGGTTTATTTTGCTTGGTATTGAAATAAAGAGTTGAAAGATAACCATGGCAGTACATCAGGGAAAACTAAAACTAACTTTTCATTCTAAATTTTAAAACATATTTTAGTGATTTTTATTTTTATTTCCTTGTTTTAAATAAAATATGGTGTTAACAATTATGTTTATGAAAATTGGAGACAAATTTAAAGTATTATATTGGATGACAACAAACAGAAAACTGTTTGAACGTACTGTACCTTAACAACACACATGTATAAATTGTCTTTGATTAAATGTGACACTAGGTTTGTTTTGTTAGAAACTAGCTGTTACCCGCAGGCTTCGCCCTGCAAATTATTTATAAAACGATGTTAGTTTTGTGTGCTGCATTCTGTGGTTAGCCTGTGGAACTACTACAAATCAAGATCACCTGTTTGTATTTTCATCAGCTCAAAGAAAAAATGAATGTCCATAAGGATCACATGGGAACTTTGAACCCCCGTGGGGCATAGCCTTAGTGGAGTTTCAAAATAAAAATAGGCCCATGTCTCTGGTATATTAGCTCTATTCCTTCAAAATTTCAGCTCAATCGGTCCAGTAGTTTTCACGTGATGGAACTTCCATCACGCACAAACATCCATACTTTCACATTTATAATATTAGTAGGATAGTTTTAGTTGATAAACTTCAGCGGTTACCACAGTTGGAACAAAATAAAGGCAGTTCGGTTATCCAGCTCTGCGCTAAGGCGTATTTCATCACTAATTTGGCAAAGGATATATGTTAATTGTTATACTATGTGTACTGGTTTAGATTATCCACTCTCATATGTTGATCAGTGCTTCGGAGGCTTTCGTGCTAGCGAGGTGAACTCTTAACATTAATTCTCGAAGATTAGAGGCTTTAGATTTATGAACTTGGTCTTTTACCAAAAACCAAGTAACTAAAAACCAAATGAAATCACGTGGTTTTGAGGTACAGAGACTCTGGGTATGGAGCTGTGTGCTTATGCGTTCATAGAACCTGCTTTTTTTAGGTTTAAAGTTGTGAGTCAGCTACTGATTTAAAAAAAATATATTAGAAAGATAAATGTATCATGGTCATCTTTGAAACTATTAAAATGGTCCCAAACAATAAGCTATGTTTATCTTTAAAGTTGTTCAGTTTTTTACCCAATTTTTTTAACTAAGTTAAATGAATTAATGACAATTTTTTTATTATTTATTATCTAATTATATCTGGGCCTTAGCCTTTATGACCTCTTTTTAGAGGTTTTTACCTGGTTTAGACTTTGTAACATTGTTTTTAGACAATGAAACCAAGTATGTTTATTGAAAAAAAAATTAAAATACACCCTAGTTGCGTTGGCGTTTTATACATGATTTAGTGATTTGAATTTAATAAATAGATGGCCCATCCTCCTCCCCCCCATTTTTAGACAAACCACAACTACCTTTGTCACCTTTACACAAGATGAAGATAGGCTTGTTCATTTGGTGTGCTGTACACCACATGTTCATTATTGATAAATAGAAGTTATTTTGTTGTTTGTATTTTTTGGTTCAAATTCCCTTTTTATAATTCAAATTTGTTTATATAAATTCAGTTATACTTGTATTTATTTTATTTATCTCCTCTCAGAGCACAATTGACCAATGATGTATAGTGTGTCTTAATACTTCATGGTCCAACACCTCTGCCCACCCTGATTTAGGTTTTAAAATTAAATCAAACAAATGAACTCAGTTGCTCAGATTCGAGAACATAAGTTATTAATATAATTGCCAAGCTTGAAAATATTGATTCTTGATGTTGTGCTGTGTTTTGCTGATAAGTTAATTTTCAGTTGTAGTATATTTGTCTCAGAAAAAATAAACTGACAAATGAGTATATTTTTGTGACCCTTCAGGACACAGGTATTAAAACAGGTAAAAATGAGTTTATACGATGTTCAAAATAAGTCCTTATTCTCTTTTATGGACTCATATTAATTCTGTAGTATAAAACTTGTGATGTATCTATTGATTGATAATTATTTATCTTTCTCTTTTGTACCATTCTCTTTTCTTTACTTTAGTAAAGAAATATGAAGAAATATGAAGAGAAATAAAGAAATACGAAGAGAAGTAAAGAAATATGAAGAGAAATAAATATTTCTCTTCATATTTATTTTGACTCCCCTCTTCATAACTTGATCTAGTTAAATTGCTTGAACAGTCTGAACAATTCAGGCGCAAATCTAAGTCTCTCGTTTTTTTTAAATCAAGGTGGATGATTAAAGTGTGCTTTTTGCAAAAATATTGAAGCAGTCAGAAAGGAAGTTCTGGCTAAGGTAAGCAATTTCCAGGAGAAAACGCAGTCCTGGAAAATATTGAGGGCCACTTGCTCTGTGTTTGGAATATTGAATAAGGCTGAATAGGGAGCTCTTACAGTATGTGATGAAACCCAGCTGATCTTCATCATTGGAGACAACATTCTGAGGGAGAAATTCTGTTTTTACTTATTATATTTTACATGCTCTATGGTACGTAACTAACCGAGTTCTCCATCGCGACACTAAAACCCCATCTGTCCAAGAAGAAATTTCCAAATTAAGTGTAAGATATCAAATTAAACTGGAAGACCAATCCAAACTATCTTGGATTAAACCTTTTGGACAATAGTGAAGCTACATTACGAATAAAAAGTTTACTGTTCCTATTTCTATGTTAGTGCGCATAGTGGTGTGTAACTAACTCATGTTATATCATTTATATCACATTTGCTTATTGTTCATATTGAACAGATTTTAAATAAAAATTGTTATAAAAAAACAATAAAAATTTCTTATATGTCTAAGAAATATATGTAAGCAATATGACAACTTTGTCTTTAATTACTACTTTGGTTAAATTAGTCCTCTACAACATTTCTATGCCAATGTTAATTTTTTTTAATTCAAACAAATTTATATTTATGCATTAAATTATTACTAAATGCGTATTATCTATAAAAGGAAGTCGTGCATGCCTGTTTGATGATTTGTCGTCATCTTGGTTCCAGTTTAGCATAGAATCTGCTGAACTTATAAAGCTGAAGTTTTGCATATGGTAGCTAACATATATATGGGCTAAATAAATCCCTATTCCTGTTATTAAAAAAGCCTAAGAGCTCTGCCCCATAAGTCCTCAAAGTCCCAGTGTTATTACAGACATTGATTTGTTTTTAATTTGTATATAACTGTCAGATTCCTACCTAAAATACATATGGGACACAACAAAATTAAATATAAAACTTCTGTTATCTTTGTGCATTTGCAGGATCGTCTAAAAATATCCATTCCATCAATCGTCATATCCATCCTTTGTAAAGAGGTCTAACTGTTGCACTGATATTAAAAGTCACTCTCATCAAAATATACAATCAATTGTGTAGGGCAAGTGTGGTCTTGTTTAGGGTTTTAAAAAGTAAACTATGTTAGTTGCGTATTTTATGTATATTTTGAATAATTAAAAGTATTTATAGGCAAGAGGTGCATGGTATTTTTCATCCATATGTGAATGAGCAAGTGTTCAAAATGTGAATGATTTGTCTATGACACCCAAAATTATAATACGGCCGAGTTGCAGGAAATAGAAAATAACATTCCCCAGTCTTTTCTTGTTTTGTCGCTGTGGTCATTAGAGGGTAGCCACACTTGACGACCAAATCGCGATTCTCAGTAGTCGAGATGAATTTGAGTGAAGGTTTTCTGCTCACAGTAACTGTTATACAAAATGGAAGAGAAATACAGTTTTGGATCAGCTGCTCTCACTGTATTCCAAACCAATCTAACATTAGTCTGTACACTCATTCACTAAATCTAGGTGGAGAGCAAAACTATCTCGCGCTATTTTTATGGAGTGAGGATATCGCGGATGTCCCCTGAACATCATCGTCTCCGTAATATGGACATCTGAGGATGACATTCTACGCCAGTTGTCTCAAATATTGTGCGGATATCCTAGGACATTGCAGACCTTAAACGAACATCTGTAGGATGTCATGTGCGGTCTGGGTTGACACATCAATCTGATTTTTGTCTTTGTTTTTACTTTCTTAGGTTTGTGTATTCATGTCTCTGACTAGTTTAACAACAAATGTTTTCATCGTGTCTCATTTCCAGGAGGCCACGCCAGACCCGACAGCAGACCCAGCACAGCTCAGGAAGGCTCTGGAGTGGGAGTTATCCCTGGACACGCGGGATCTGCGATCGCATGCGTGGTACCACGGCGCCATCCCTCGCACGCGAGCCGATGAGATCCTGCAGGAGAACGGGGACTTCCTTGTGCGAGACTGCACCTCGCAACCGGGCAACTACGTGCTCAGCTGTCGCAGCAAGGGGCAGGGCCTGCACTTCGTCATCAACAAGGTTTGTTTAATCTTAAAGGTGTATCTTGCTCAGAGCGACAGTTATAGTTACTGTACCATTCAGCGATCATGGAGTATCATGGATCATTGATCGTGGATGCTCTCAGGCGCTGTGAGAAAAAAAAAATATACCTTAACTGACCAAAACCATTGTGCCACAACAGTGCTACAGACACATAACAGGTTGCATCTTTAGTCATCACAACGTTAGTCAAATCATTTATCTATGTCAGAAAAATCAGATTTGTAGCTTTATTTAGTCTAACACAAAACTTAAGTTGTGTGAAAATTGTTAGTAAATATGAAGTTGTAGAGTGGATATCAGATGTTAATATTTTAGTCAAGTTGTGGGTCCTCTGTGGTCATATTATCATTATCTATATCTATATATAGTAAAAATATTATTAATATATTTCATAACACCTAGATTACATCCAGCTGTTTAGAGATTTACACTGAGAGGTGTTAATTGGAAAAACTCTTCTGCAACAGCTGTGATTAAATTTATTCTATTTGAACTTAGAAAATTAATTTAGGAACAAAGATATTGCTCTCCATTATATATTTTTCAAAAACAGCTTTTAACAGAAATTTGTCTGTCTAGGTTGTGATTCAGCCAGACACAGTTTACGAACGAGTCCAATACCAGTTTGAAGACGATGCTTTCGACACCGTACCTGATCTCATCACCTACTACGTCGGCAGTGGCAAGCCGATCTCAACAGCATCTGGAGCCAGGATCACCGCCCCCCGCAACCGCATCTACCCCCTCTCCTTCTATGCCACCAAGTATGGACTACAGCAGCAGATGGGGGGAGGAACACCAGCGATATCACCCATCGCTTCCTCCCCGCTCGCCTCCGGGGGCACTCTGCGGTTCAATACGTACAACAGTTACCGAAGCCCAGTCCACTCCCCACCTCGCACCAAACGTGAAATTCCTCCGAGATTACCTAGCAAGAAGCAGCGAAGTCATTCGTTAACTCCATCAGAAATGAACGGGAGAGGACATTCCTTGAGTACTCATGGATCGATCGATGAAAGGAGCAATAGCGCTGATGGAGTTATTTTGGACTCTCCGATGACGAGATCTTGTCAAGAGCCTTGTACCAACGGGAGTAAATTTTCTACTCATTCCTTACCGAGAGCGGCTGGATTTAATTCCTCCAAGGCCCCGTTAATAACACAGCCCGGTACTGCGACTGTACCGAGAAATTCTAAAATTGTTAGAGTTACCAGCGATCCAGCTTTAAGTCCTTGTTTGGAAAGGAGAAGATTCGAATGTTCTCCTGATTCCAAACACGAAGAATGTGAATTAGATAGTCATGAACAACCCCCTCCAAAACCCAGTAGGCTACCTTCAGTTTTGAGATCAGAAAGCAACCCTCTCGATAGTGATATCATAGATGACACGAGGCAAAGCAGCACCACCCTTACCGACATTCCCTATCCTATCAACAGTCATGGAACATTCCAGAGGGTAGTGTCTTATCACGCTTCTGGCAGTGATTCTGGAAATGGATCGGGAGATTCTGCTCAAAGTTCAGCAGCAGGAGATGCTTCGGAATCCACCACTCCTTGCTCAAATCTCCCTCAGAGGCCGAGCGGAGTAATCATTAAAAACCCGAGGTACATCCATTCTCAGGGTTTGACCTCATCTTGTTCCTCAACAACACTGAAAGCTTTCGAGTACGACTCAGCCCTAGAAGATTCCTTGTTAATGGAAGCAGCTGTTAATGTAGAATTCCCAACATTCTTTGATTTGGAAAACTTCCAAACTCTGCTTCTTCCCACTTCAGAGAACAAACCATTGGATGCGACTGCTCTGCAAGGTATCAGGATGATGCTTCAAGAGACCGGCTCTCGTATCCTCGCCAACCATCTGACCAGAATGGATCTGGAGCTAACTGTGGGCTCGGACTCCTGCAAACCGTGGGAGAATGAAGCAGGTGTCGCAGTGAAGTCTGGGATTGAAATGGCTGCTTTACCCATTGGCAGTCAGATTCGCCTGGACATTATTGAAAGGTGTGCCATACTATTAAATTGTAATAACTTCTTCGGGAAACTGAACTCTAATAACTATAATAATTATTTTTTCCTATTCTATTACTAAATTTCCAGTGAGGTAAACTTCCACATCAAAATTATGCTAACATAATTTTGTAAACAGAATTTCTTACCAGTATTTCTTAACTGGTATACAAAATATATCCCTGGTCCGTAGTTGTGCAAAGTCGTTTTTAATATTTTCAATATTTCCAACCAAAGGGCACTGGTAAACGTCGAGGTTTTATTTATGTCCTTGAGGATATTATGGAGATACAATTTAATTAAACTAGTGGCTTTCAGAGGCTATAAAAATATAGCCACTAACAAATTGTTTTTGTGTAAGTGGATAATCACAGCTGATCATTAGTTCATTTTGCTTATTAATAAAAACACTGTAGCGATATTTCCATAAGAAAATCATTGGATCTCTGAAGTCCTCTGAAGTGCGGCGTAGCCCACGTAATTTTTGACATTTCTGATATTTTTCCCAACTTCCTTGGCCCTCAAGCTTTAAAATGATTCGTCATAACCGAACAAAACTTCTTCGTAGTCCGAGATATTTTGTGGGGACCGATTCGCTTATGGAATTAAATACATAGATTGCATTCTAAAACCGCTGTTTTTGCAATAAAACACAGTTTTATAGTATCAACCTGTGTTATGAGCTGAATATAAATACACAAACTGTTAACCCTTTGAGCCCCCAAGAGCAGATATATTGGCTTTTCAATATGTTACCTAAAATCTTGGTTAATTACTGTACCAAACAATCGTAGCATTATGAACAATGTGTGCGAACTGAGCGGACACGTTTTATAAAACCTGGTATTCAAAATGGAATCAACTTGTCCATTGAGTAGTCTGTGACACCGGTCTGATACAGATGCTCGTCATAAGGTATGAGGAGCTATCCTCTCGACACTTTATTGAGGGGTTTCAACACCCAACTCATGGGGAGTCCACTTGTCTGTGACTAGGTTGAAAGGGAGGGCAGATCTTAGGCATTGCGTGGACAGCACGGGTGGGATTAGCTGATAGGATTTGTAAATTATTTTTGAGTTACACAGGTGTGTTTCTACATTTTATATATCGTTAATATGTGATTGTGGGTTTACTGGAAGCATTTAAACAATATTATTTAATGATCAGGCATCCAAAATTTTAAAAAAATACACAGATTTAACTACAGTGAAGCCCGGGTATTTACTTTTAAAATTGCTGTCATTTTCAAAACAGGGCCACCATGGCGGGGTGGGGGAAACTTTCTTAAGGAGCCACCATCAAGATAGTAGGACTGTAGGACACTATTAAAAGGCCCTATTACAGATTTTCTGCCCCAGTCCCCAAAACCCTTTCAGCAGCCCTGATTCAAAATTCAGTTAATCAAATGGATGACACTGTTACCTCGAGTATTTCTACCTGCATTTTGTGATTAGTATGAGTCATATCAATGGAATCTTAACTAACAATAATAGGAGTACATACTACAAAAAAATAGTGGAGTCCTCTTGAAGGACCCTGAAAGTTTATGTTCTGTAAAGTAGGCGTACGTCAGATTAAAAACTATGAAACCAAAAACATTTCTTACACTGATAAACTTACAACCCAGTTTCATCTTTCCTGTTGACTGTATTCTACCAAGTTGTACAATGGCTGTATCACGTTGCAGAACACAGTGTCTGAAGCTGCTGGTTGCGGTTACTATCCTGACCTGCGCCACAGAGAGCGAGAGGGCTGAGACTCTCAACAAGTGGATACAAGTGGCCGTCGACACCAAGACGGCCCTTGGCAACCTCTTCGGCTTTGCCAGTATCATGCTCGGCCTCTGTATGCCCCAGGTAACCACTACGGAGTATCATAGTGTTTGCTTGATTTTGTTAAAGGATTGTTTTACGAGGCAAGCTCAGGACTAAAATTTCCTCTATATCACATAACCTGGTGTGGTACAACCCTCCCAATTGCTGACTATATTTCTCTTCAGAGGTGATATTTTTTCACTGCCTTGGATGAGTTATTTTTTAATATATAAAAAATATAACAACAAAATATAATAATATAACAATAAATCTACCACTTTCAACCTTATATTCATTTTGATCAGCAAGAAAAGGGGAATCTAAAAAAATTATAACTTGTTAATGAATACTCAAGACACACTTCACACAACTTAGAAAACACAGATTCAAAACATTTTTTTTTCTGCAGGTGCCATATATTGTGGTTGCAAAAAAAAACAGGTAATTTCCAATTTTGAGATAGCCAAAATGAATTCAATAATTCACAGATTGCAAAAATATATACTTTGTTATATAAATTATTTTCATGAAAAAATGGCATAAACCCCAACCGCGACACTAAAAATGGCGTACAATGGAAAGACGCAACAAAAATCACAAAAACACCGAAAGACTACTTCCGATATATCATTCAACTTCAAATTCCAAACGGAACTTCACGGTTTAGCGCCTTAATTTTTAACTTGATTATTCCGCACTACACAAATGTCATGTAGTTTGCATCGTCAGGCGCTCTAACCCGACCTCGGATGGTCCGAGTTATTAATTACGTTTCCCTATGCTACTCCATTCAGGTATTCTCCTGTCGATGACTCATCACTTTCTACTGGAAGCTCACTCTTGTATTAGCACATAAACGTAAGCACATATCATCATAATTGTTCACTATAAAGGCAGATTTGATGATTCATGCCCACCTCCGGGAAATCCGGATTTAGAAAAATCCAGACCGGCTGTCCGCCACATTAGTCCGTATTCTGAGAGTCTACTGTACCGCACAGTGCACCATGAAGAAATACATCTCAATTGCCATGTTCAGCACTGGCGGGTTAAGGGATCCATTTTAATATTTTCCTAGATGAGATAAAAAATTCTATAATCTGAACTCAGAATGTCCGGTCCAGGTCTTGGACCTGGAACCACACAAGCGCAAGTGCCACCTCACTTTCTGGTAATTTGTAATATTAATTTTTGGTTTTATTCAAACTACACTGTAAGTGACATTTGCTCTAAACTTATTGTAGAAGTCTACAGCAAAATAAATTTTAGAGAAGTGTTGCAAAAGAGTAGACATTTTCATGTTCGACATCAGTATAGAATATGTATGTAAAACGTTATCTTATCATGTTTTTATATTTCAAAGCCTCGAAATTTGTTCATGAAAATTCTCATTTAACATAAAATTTACTTTTTACTACACAAATAAATTATAACCAATTAACATTTTAAGAAACAATAAAATCATTGCAAACAGTTTAGAAGTGTACTATACCACTTTGCTGACACAAAAATATACAATAACAATATATATCAAGACCTGCAATTTTACAATATCATTGGAGGAGTGAGAATTGAAGTCTCACATCCTTAAAACTTAACACAGGTACCTGATTTAAATTTTAGAATGGGAATAGATTATTAGTTGCAGTCAAGCTAAAAAAAGACACTTGGTTTTTTGCCATTTTTTCACAGTAAAATAACAAAAAGCTGTTAATGAAAGTGACAATTGCTGGAGTCAATTGTTTGCCAACTCTCAGTGGCTGAAGGGAGAGACAACGAGTTCGTCAACACAATTACAGAGGGCACTTCAATCATTTTACTGTGTATTTGAAAAGTGGTTTCCATAGAAACGGCCAATGTTTGACTCGACTAACTTACCCCATTAGCTACATCCCAGTACCCTGTTTGCCAACACTTCACAACTTAACACTTTGTGTGCGGCCAAAATATGATTAAACATTAACCTAAGTAAAAAATGTAAAATCTTAAATTTTGTTCCCTGGATTTGTAATCGAAAATGTCCTTCAGGTATTATTTCCGAGGGATCATCTTGAATTCACCAGACACTGGCGACCCAGATGTACAAATAGTCCATTGCAGAAATTTGCCACCTTGGGTGGTTGTGCCTCTTCAAAAACTGTTTCATCTAAACTAAAAAAAATAAATGTAAACATATTAATGTATATATATATATATATATATATATATATATATATATACAAAATCTAAACACTACTATAGGTAAAACCACAACACTGTTAAACCAACGATCACGGGCCCCGGTTCTTGGTTGACCGCAAAACCAATACAGGGCACAGAACTACGGAACGAGCAATCATAACAAGCGGTAGAGCCACACCAAGGCACTTCACTGTAGTGTGCATACCCGTTCTCTTGAGACTATGGGCAGTCACAGCGTGACAACATAGCTCCTGTGTCCGGAGAACAGACTGCATGAAAAGTGTTAAGAGCATCTACAATTACGAAACCAACGTCAGCGCGAGCCCATCCTGTTAGTTTCATAAACCTTTTTATGCTTTTCTATGGCAGTGGTATTTTGTATTTAACATTGTTAGAGACAGTCCTAACCTCTCAAAATCATGTAAATTTTTAGTTTAAACCTCTCATTTTGATTAGATATGCCAATAGGAAGTTGATTACATTTATTTTTTCAGCTTGGATTTTCTTCTGGAGAGATTGCAGTAACATATAGAAAGAGAAAAAAAACATAGTACCATATCCAGCAAAATAAGCTCTATTTTATTAGTTCTGATTTTATTTGTGAAATTGAGCTATATATTTTTTCCACAAAATATTGGTCCGAAATATTAGATTTAAAACACAAGCAGAGGGAGGCATATAATTTTTTTAAAATCTCTTTTATTCTTCAAATATTGTTCTTTGATAATTAGCAAATTTTGTTATAATTTAGAATATGATGTATAGCTTATAACTTTAGCTTTAGATTTTGTTAAAACTGAAAAGTGTCATTATTCAGGGGTTTTATTCGAATCACAAATAAACACATACAGCAAATTAGAATTAGAGAATAACTTTTATAAATTAATACAAAATTAGAGACTGCCCAAAGGTCAAAATTCTACCAAATATTTCTTTAATATAAAGTCGACGAATTTATGAAAAAACGTTTAATATCTAGTGGGTTCTGTTGCGCTCATCTCTCTCTCCCCTCTCTTCCCTCTCACTCTCTGTCCTTTCCCTTCCCCATCCTCACCTCCAGGTATTTTTTTTAACGTGGAGTTAAAACGGATTGCAGAAGGGCATTACCATTCCAGTAATCAGTAGCCTTTTTATTTATGCCTGAAACCTCTCCACCTTATCATCTCCCCGTCCCTCTTCCTCCCCCCTTCAAAGAGGTTTAATTTTTTTAATGTGGAGTTAAAACGGAGGAGGAGTTAAGAGAAGGGTGTTATCATTCCAGTAGTCAGTAGTATTTTTTATTTATGAATCATATTTTCTTTACATATTTATTTGAATAACGCAGCTGTTTATTAAACTAAAAGCAGTACGCAAGTTCCCATAAGGATAACATGTAAACTTTTAAAGCCAAAAGGGCATAGCCCTACACACAAAATAAAAAATTATTTGCATTCGACACATCCCCTAATAGTACTAAATAAATATGAAAATTTTCATAATTTTACAATGCCGCATATCCGAAAAATCTGTACCGTACCACAACAATTTCCTTAGCCTATTAATATATAGATGAAACATTTTAAATTTCTTATTTTTTTTAGTAATAATTTTGATAGTATCTACATCAATTTATTTGTAAAATCCGTAAAATAAGGCAAAATTTGTGTTAAAAGAATGATTTATGGGAGGTGAGGGGTGAGTGGCTACATTACTTACTGGAATGTACCTCAGGATGGCCGTAAAGGGTGGAATCAAGCCAAAAGAGGGGGTTTTAAAGGCCATCACATCAAATATGTTTCCACCTCATGTGCGCTGGCAGGGTAATGCCTTTAAGCTCTGCCTTTACAGCTACTGCTCCATTGAGCTTTATCCATGATGCATTGTATATCGGGTGATATTCAAATATCGGCAGATATAAAATATACTAAATGGGTGGTTAATTCTGTTTACCTTTAGGATAAATATAGTAAATCAAAATTATACTTATTGAATATATTGGAGGGTCAATTGTTATAGAATATTGTTATGTTGATAGGCGAACATATGTTTTTGTTTGTATCATACAAAACTCTCTTATTCTACCAAACTGAAGAAACAGCCTGTTTGGAACAATTGTATTTTTCTATTCCTCTTCCAGGGTAGGACAATCAGCTGGGCCAATAAAGCTCAATTAAATCTCCCGTCAGTTGAGTGATTAAACTGTGGCCAAAGCAAGGAGTCAGACAGCTGTGAGACAAACAAGTCTCGTACATTGTAACATGTTGAAATTTTGCTTAACTAATTTTTTATCTTTTCCTGACGTTTAACACATAATTTAATATTTCATAACTTTTTTTACTGTGTGAATTTAAATACTCCCATAATGTTGTAAAGCTCACAAGAATCACTTCTATAACCAATTATATAGATTTAACCCATTGAATACTTTTCACGGAACGGTCCCGTGACAGCTGTTTGGCCCAAAATCATTATCACAGAATGGTTCAGTGATGATGTAATAAGAAATTTTTTTTTATAATTTTTTTTATTTTTTAGATGTTTTACTTGTATTTATTTTAGGCTTATACCCATGAATGATTTGTATAGGTAAAATATTGAATTGGGATACATTTTTGGCAAACGGGTAAACATCCTGATTATTAAATATCCCCGTCGCAGCAAACCTGCGTACTCAGTGAATTTCCAATGCAAATATATGGGTATCACTACTACCTAGAGCTACTTACTAAGTTTCACAAAAATACATTCATTAATAAGTTATATATATATATATATATATATCATTTTATTTATTCTGCATAAGAATAACATTATAAATGAGTACGCAGTTTGCTGCAACAAGGAAGATAAGTGAGGGCGTTTTTTGCAACTATCAATATAACTCAACCAGGTGAAGCTACATACCAAGTTTTATTAATTTAGGTTCACAACTAAGGGAGATATAAAACTTTACTTATTATCCATATGAATAACATGGGGCTGAGTATGCAGGTTTGCTGCTATCAGGAAAAATCAACAAAGAACTTTTTTTGTACTATTATCAATATACTACAACTAGTTGAAGCCACATACCAAGTTTCATCAATATACATAGATAAGTAATCGAAATATAACATTTTATTTATTCTCCATAAGGATAACATTTGACAACGTATTGTGTTTAGCACATTGAATATCACTGCAACGGTTGGACGTAAAACAACAATTAAAACGCCAAAATGATTGTTTTGTAGAGCTAAACTGATTGGTAGAAAGAAATGTGGAGTTTTTAGTGAAATTATCTGGGGACAATCTAAAAACCGTAATCCCATAAGATTAACATAGGAAATTTTATGGACACATTTTTTTACTTTTCTCCACAACCACTAAACCTAGCTTAATGATTCAAAATACTAAATTGTTTGTTTTTTTAAGCTCTACAAAATGGCTGCAACCAAAATCTAGTGTTTTCAAAATTTTAGGTTAAAAAGTCCAAAAAATTGATTTTTGGAAAAATTTAAACCCCCTTCCCATAGACCGATCGATCTGGTTTTCAAACTTAAAGTCATAAATGTTACTCTCCACATTTGTGCCAAATTTCATAAAAATTGAGCGCTTCTTTCAAAAGTTATCACGGTAACGGACACACATATATATATAATATATATATATATATACATATATATATTTTAACGAATAGTGTTTTTGGCATCTGGGGACCTCAAAACAAAAAGTTATCATGGTCTCGGGCTTAAGTCTTACCATGCCACCTACGGTAATAGCTTCTTCCCTATAGGGAAAATTCGCTAAAAAAAGTGGTTTTACTAAAGAAATCATAACAAATTGTTTTTTTTTTAATAAATTAAAAAACTAAATATTTTATGTAAGAAAATTGATTTTGCACTATACTATACAACTGATTAGACATTTATTTTCATTTTCCATTTTTTACTATATACTTGCTTTAAAGAAATTTCAATTTGCCATTGTTATTTTTATAAAGAAATTTTAAAATGTGAGTTTTTTCTATTATTTTCTATTAACATATTAAAATAAAAATGTATCCAGCTTCAAGAAAAACACAATGTTTGCCCAATTAGTAGCAAAAGTAATTTTTTTACAGATTATTTACTAAAACACTGCAAAATATTGAAATTTAATTGGGTTTCTGGGGCTGTACAGTCATTAAAAAACTAAGTATCCAATGGGTTAAACAATTTGCTAGCAATGATTACTATAATTTATCTAATTTATCATACTAGAATTGCCCATGTGCAGCTTGTGCATTGAAATATATGTTTTTAGTTAGTTGAATTGTCACTAACATGTGTAGTTGAGCCTGTGGCTGTAAGATGGTTAGCATATAAATAAGTGAGAATCATCCATTAACGGCATTCACTGTGTTAATCGTGTGTATTCAAGATAATTGCATTTGTTTCCTTCCTAGGCAACCGCTGGAAATCCGGCGTGTACTGAACGTGTTAAATTAAACTTTTATTATTTTGAGTTGTTTGTTTAATTTTTCACACTTAGGAGTAATGGTAATCTTCAAAATTATGGTCTAATTGTTGGTTTTGTTGAAGTATTAAAGAAGATGTGGTTAAAAAAAAAACTAAATAATATAGAGTGTGGTGTGAATTCAGTAAAATACATTTCAAACATTTTTTTGCATGAAATTTACCTTCGGTTGTAAGGAGAAGATGATGTAATAATGTTTCTTGTCATAGAACACCCAGTTATTCCTATAAGCCCTTACCTTTTAGCCATGACAAATCATTATTCCTCAATGTCACATTTGCTTAAAATTTCTATTTTTTCATATTTCCAGTAGCTAATCTACATTATTCTCAACATCTCAAATTTATTTATATAAGTGTTTTTTTATATTTGTTCAAATATATAATCTTCCCGATCGTAATTTAAGAAGAATATTTATATATATTATGTTATGAACAGCTTTAAATTAACACAATAGAGGTTCAAAACTGTATTATGAATTAACTTTCACAATCAATCAACAGTCGTGATAGAAAAACATTAATTATTATATATTTTAGTAAATTAACATTTTTCTCTGTTACAGATACAAAGACTAACGGTGACATGGCATGTACTGAGGCAGAAGTTCACTGATTCAGCATTTAACTTTGAGGCTAAACTGCGGCCGACATTGAAGAGCATGAACGAGTGTACCAACCCGCAAGCCCCAAACACTACGATTCCCCATCTTCTCCCTTGTGTTCTTCTGCAGGAGAGGAGTCTAGAAGACATCATGGGTGGGTTTTTTTATTTTAAATTGTTGTAAAGCAAACACTAATGTGCCCAATGTTTTTCTTGTAACAGAGATTCTTAAATGCATTATGTCTGCTCTTATCTTAGAGTAGATACATTTACTTGTCTGCGGACAAAAACTGGGTATTTTTTTAACTAAACTAATAATTTATAAGTACTAAAACCACTGTTGAGATCAATACAAGTAAACAATACCCCCGTCGCAGCAAACCTGCATGCTCAGCGAATTTCCAATGGAGATATAAATGTCTTAATACTACATAAAGCCACTGACCAAGTTTCATAAAAATATATTCACAAATAAGCGGTATATACAATTTTAATTATTCTCCATAAGAATAACATTGGGTCTGAGTATGCAGGTTTGCTGCAACAAGGAACACAAAAAATGGGCTTTTATGCTAATACCAATATAACTCAACTAGGTGAAGTCGTATACCAGTTTTTATAATTTATGTTCATAACTAAGCGAGACATAGCATTTAATTATTATCCATAAGAATAACATGGGGGCTGAGTACGCAGGTTTGCTGCTACAGGAACTTTTTACAAAAAATTTTTTTGAGCAAATAACAATAGAACATATATATACAGTTTCGAACGAATGGTGTTTTTGGGGTCAGGGGACCTCAAAACGAAAAGTTATCATGGTCCCGGGCGTAGGTCTTACCATGCCGACTACGGTAATAGCTTCTTCCCTATAGGGGAAATTCGCTAAAAATTATTAAATTATTAGTATAGAATATTCATACTGATAAAAATGTATGAAAACCGAAGTCAGTTCTGCCTGTCCTGTTTGACCGGTCTGCTTAGTAAAAAGGTATTTTCATAGGTATTTAAAAAATATTTTGCCTTGTCGAAGTGTTTGATCCCAACGTCATTCAAAGATCCATGCAATCTTGTGTGGGAGATTTGATTTACTTTTATGATTTCTTAAGCACACTTTCGTTAACCAGGTCATTTACCACAAAATACAGCATAACTGTTTTCTAGGTATACATATAGCTGCCATTGGTCATTGAGCTATTAATTAATGATCCAGGCTAAAGAATCAGGTATAAGTCAGGAATAAGGCTACACATGGCATCTCACCCATTCTACATAATTCATTTTTATTCACCTTAAAATATACCCAAGTTGTATTGTTGTCTTATAAAGTGATTAAGCGATGTTCACTCCGATTTTCTCCTCATATACAAATTAAATTATTCTCTGCTAGGCCAATCAAGCAAGTCCCTGACCAGTCTAGAGGCGAGTTGTTTGAGCTCCTGGGAATCTTCCACATCAGACTTTGGCCTCGGAACCCTATTTGCCCACCTGGAAGCTTCTCGGAAGTTTGGCGAATCTTTACCTTCCTTCAGGCGAAATGCTGAGATCGTCCTGGGAGATTCAAAGGTAAACTAGGAGTCATCTGAGAGATGGCATTTCAAACCTCCATACAAGTATCCATGCTGCTTCACAAGTATTGAGTAATTTTTCCATAAGAATTCTGCTCCACAGGATTTTGGAACCGTTCAAAAATCATGTTTTATGTTGGTTTTTACTATATTTTAGATAGTGAAGCATCTGCATATTAAATTCCCAAAATTTATATTTATATTTTTATAGTGCTGAAGCACACATTAGTGTCCAAACATCTTTACTCATTTATTTCAGTACAGGGCAAATCCACTAAAAATAATCTGGCCAACAAATGAGAACTTATAAATGTTGTTATTTTGAGTCAATAATAGCCATATCAAGTTTGTTTCATTCCACTCACAAGTCCTCCAAAGTATCGCTTTTAAGTGACCCAACTTTAGCTTATTTTTTTATTTAAATACTTCCTTAGAGGTAAAACCGTAAACTGGAGCACTTCACAAGTTTTTTATTAGTAGAAAAATGCATTATTCCACCAAGTTTACAATAAAATCCCTGAATTTAAATTTGTAGGGATCACTTGAATACACCCCTAAAACTATTTTGTTACTAGATCCACCTTCAATCTATCAAACACTGCCAAAGCACTCTATGTTTGATTTCTTGCTCCCCAAAAGTATTCAATATTTTATATGATTTCCCTTGTTGGTACTAGTCTCGTTTCCCTTTTCTTCTTGACTTACTTTGACTTATTCTTTAGACTCCTCCTGGAGCATAAGATTATCTTCCATTCCATTCCTGTTGTGTGTACAACTGGAAGCTGACACTTTCGATACCTGATCCTGTTGATTGCCTCCCTTTTATCTCCTCCCAGGTCTTATAATTTATAATTTAACACTAACATTTAACTCGGGTTACCTGAGATATCCTCTGGTTCCATATATTTCTTGACGTAAGGCGGGTTACACACTGGTGTCTCAGACATCGAGTCTTAAGACATTTGTTTTGTCTGAGGCATGTCTCACTTAAACCAAACTGTGTTATTGAATGGGAACTTACACACTGCTTGAGACAGTGCAGTGGTGTGACGCGACACATCTACTTCAGTCATGTGTCTCGCAAGACCGGTTGGTCGTTGTGTGGTAAGACATGTCTCACGGGAAGCAGGTCCTCACACGAAGCAGGTCCTCATGCATGGTATTGGAGGAGAGTTTTGCTGCGCCCACCGATTATGTACTGCGCAAATATGTTTCCGTATTGTGCAAATATCAATAGCCCACAACCAGATTAAGTTAGGGACGTATATCACGTTTCATCAATAGATGTTCATAAATAAGAGAAATATCAAATGTTTACTTTTTTTATAAGAATAACATTGGACAGCTTACTGTGTTTAGCACTTTCAATATACATGTAAACAATTGACGTAAAGCAATTACCAAAACACCAAATTTTTTTTTTTTTAAGCTGAATCCAATCATGAATAATAAAATTTGATTTTGTAAAAGATTATAATTATGTAAAAATTATTATCACAACACAGCATCTCAGGCAAACTGTCTCACACATGAACAAGAGACATGAGACATGAGACATGAGTCACACATGAAACATACATGCGGCATTCAATTTCATCAGACAAGACAAATGTCTACAGACACGAGTGGGTAACCCGCCTTAAACTCTCCTCCTATCAAACCACTATAATACTTCTTTAGTCACATCTCCAATTTCCTTCCATAGAGTGTGTCCCACCCATCAACTTCTTCTTCATTTTATTTGCAGTACTTGGGTTCTCCACTTGGTGCCGCAATTCATCATTTGAGAAAGTTTCAGGCCACCTTATTCTCAATATTGTCTTCATGCATTTGTTAATTCATTCTTGAAACTTGTTAGTTCTGCTGAGTTTTCAAATTTCTCAGCCGTAAAGTAATATACTATTTACATTTGAATTAAATATTCTTCACTCATTTTGTCTGAAAATCTGTTTGAGCTCAAAAAAGGCTCCAAAGGCTCTGTTGATTCTCATCCTACATCCCTCTATCCCTACCTCCTTGTCAATAGCACTTCCCAAGCATACAAAATCTTCCACTTTCTCTGTTGCAAGTGTTACTCTGCCTGTTTCTTTTTCATACTACCCTCGTGAAATTTTAAAAAATACATTTAATACATTTTGTGATATTTAGTTTTTACCTCCTAACAGTGCATTTACTGTGCAGGTGGATGATCTTCTGCTCGATATGTTCCGGACAGAGTTCCACCTCAAGTTCCTTTGGGGGTCGCGCGGCGCGACGGTAGCGGCTGCCGATCGCCACTCCAAGTTCGAGCAGGTTCTCAGCGTCATGTCAGAGAAGTGTGAACCATCAGCCGAGCCTGTCAGCTCCCCCCAGGCCACCCCAGCCTACAGCCCTGCTATCGGAACCAGTGTTTAGACATGTACAACTGAGTTTCCTTGATGGTGCTCTATTTTTTTAAATTAGCACATGTAGGAGAAAGAGAGAGTCCCCCACCTTGCCTCCGCGAGCCTCACAAAATCAAGAGGGGTGAGGAGAAGTGTTCCCCTCCACTGTCACTCACATCTGTTGGTGAGGAGAAATGTTCCCCTCCCCCTCCACTTTCACTCACATCTGTTGATGAGGAAAGTTTGGTGTTGGGCTTAAATTTTATTTCTCGATAACTGTAATAACTATTATTGCAAATTAAATTATTTCAACTCTCTCATCAATTCTCTTTTTAAATGGTTAAAGTTGAATCAGCTATTTCATTAACAGTTACAAAGTAACAGACTTGGAAATGACACTCCTACAGAATCCAATTAAACATGACGTATAATCAGCAAAAGTGATGCTAACAAAATAAAGTAGTTACTTTCTCTGTTGGCAAGTTTGCAAGGACTGTGGTGGGGTTAACTTTCTCTCCGATTAGTGCTGGGGTGGGGGAAGCCAACCGTTATTTCTCTCTTTCCCATGAGTGCTCAAAAAAGACTCCACCAAGTAAATTTTGTTATAAACTCTACTGGATGGTGCTGCTTATGGTTGTAGCCGATTGGTATTTGTATGGTTGAAGTGCATATAAATTTATTCAACATCTCAGTGCAGGAATTATTTTTCTTAAGGGTTTGAATACAATTTGTTTGTTTTTGCAATTCGTTAATAGGAATCACAAACACTTTTGGAGAAAGCAGTCCAAATCACACTTTGATCATAATTTATTTTTATTTGTATCAACTTATTGTTGTCAATTACTTTTTATTCTCTATTCCTATTCCTCTTCTCTCTGCATGTCCTTTAATAAGTATTCTTTACTATTAAGTATGGAAAGAAAATTTATAATGAGGATGCCACCCTCTAAACACAAATAAGGCAACAATCACATTTTTAGCTCTATCGGTACGATCTTGAGTGTTTGCGGATCAAACCATTTTTGTAGAGCATTACATCTGGCTGGAATACAGGCGTTTGTTATTATTTATTTTGTTAAAAAACCACTTCAATTGATATTTGAGAAGCAACTGGTCCAAGGAGAAGATTAGGGGTAGCAGCACAAAATTTTACTCTTGGGGTAGAAACTAAAACAGAAGTTTTATTACTTATTCAGTTATGTACATTGTCCTTTACATTACCAAAGAGTTTTAAGGTTTAATATTTGTACTGATTGCTATTTTTGTATCTAACTTTACTCTTGAAGACAATTTTAAGGGGATACAAGAGCTGCCTCAAGAAAAGTTTTTTTTAAGTGTTATTATAATTTCTATATAATTCAAAATAAAATACACACAGATACATTTCCCAAGCATTATTTTGACATGATGATAATAGATAATTAAATAGTAACGGTAAAATTGGAGTTGAGATCTAAACTGTTTTGTAACCAAAGAAGGTGTTATTATTTTTTAATAATGAAAATCTATTGAGTCTATTTTTATCAAATTTAGCCTGACCTCCGCTCTTGATTCCTTGTGACTAGCAATCATTCAAAATCGTTCTTCTCGGTAATAATAAAAAATCAAATAAACCAACTCCTGCTCCTCAAAACTTAATTACTAATTAATTAAATATAGATAAAAAACAACACTGTAACCTGAAAACCTGTAACACTGAAAAGCGTGTTAGGTTAACTGATTACTATTTTCCCATTTTAAAGGACAAGCGATTTCTAAAAAATAACTAAGCACGTGTGATTTTATTACATCAAAATACTGTTAACTTCTTTAAAAGGTAATGTTTATGGAGCAAACAATAATAGAAAGTAGGTTGTCAAAACCTGTGAAAATGTATGATCTGTGAAATGTACGTGACGTATTTCAAGGTCTGATAATGAACGAAAGTTGTGAAGTAAACATCATTTTTAAACTATTTACTTTCATCCAACAAAAATAACTGAAGGGTTATGCTAACAAGGTTGCAAGGAACAAAATTACTATTTTTCGTGAAAGGTTAAATCTGTTTCATCTTGATTTAATAACAATAATTTAACTGTAGTTTAGTCAAGTATGCAGTGCACAGAATAGTTAGGCAAGGCGTGAAATGTCAAATGAATAACTGTGCATAATGTATTAGGACCAAACAATTATATTACCAACAATTAATTAATTTAAAAACTGCAACAACATTGTAATGCTGTAACAAATGTCCTGCTTCAAGTGAATGAGTGGTTGTTGCAGTATGCTGTAAAAGGTGCATACAACGTTACTGCACTCACCTCACGTTGAGGTAGATGTACAGTTTTGATTTATTTCTGAACGTCATATATAGTTCTCCTGCATTTATTTCGTAGACCGTTTTGATATATTTATTTGTTTATTCAAATCGGGGCATCAGACAACCAGTGGACTGGGCGCTTTCAGCGTTGCACCACACTGCCTAACAACTTTTGGTAGTCTGTCAGTTATAGTGCAGCCGTGTTAAAAATTAAAACAAATAAATATTCAACGATTCAGGGTATTTTTTTTATTACAACTGGATTGCAACTGGATGTCGCTTGCAACGTTTTTGTTGCTTGAAATTTTGTCAGCAGGGGCCCTTCAATTGTGTAGTGTTTCAATATTGTTTGAAACTGAACATGAAAATGTGTTACCTATAAAAATACAGAATACAAATTTGAGCTTTATTTTTGTATTGGGAATTATTGTATTTACTTTAATTTGTTGTGATATTTTAGGTTTAGTTGGATAGATTAAGTTTCAAAAACACTATATTTATTTGATGTTTTAAACATTAATTTCATTTTTATAATTTACTCGACCAAATTTTTTATATTGTAATTCGTTGTGTAACTTTGTAAATGTCGGTAACAAATGACTATATTTGTGAAAAAGACAAATCTTTTTCCATTCGATGACTGTATATTAAATAATATGTTAATAAGACTGACCCATGATCACGATAGTACATGGCATAAATAACCAGATATGTGTGTAGTAGGGTAGAATGTACATTCTCAGATTGTATAATATGTATAAATAACCACGGTGAAGTGTACATAGGAGCGATTCACTCGATGTACTTAACAACTTACAATGAAAGGCATTATTATTTAACTGCAGAATTTATGAGATATTCAGAGCATTTCTAAACGTAATATATTAACCGTTTAACTTTAGGTTTGTAGGTAGAAATCAAACGGACGTGAGAGACTGACAAGTTTGTTGTAGGTGGAAGTTTACAAGAACTGTGATTATCGTTTGTTATCTTTGCAATTTTGTATGTTTTCAGTGGGAGTATTTTCGTATATTCTCAAAATGTATGTATACCTATCAGTTGTTCAAGATGTTTAGATGGTTTTAAATCATTTGGCACAAAAATATGCTACAGAGCAGCAATCTAGTTTTTAAATTTTTATATTTTTTTTGTTTATTTTTATATCAAACATATAGTACATTCTTATATTTGTTACAATATTTGTACTTGCTTTTACATTAGAGAAGAATATAAAAGTATACATATTGTGTAAAAATGGTCAAATCCTTTGTTAAAGCTCACTTTAACAACATTTGATCTTATTTCCTATGAACATTGTAATAAATTAACTGCATCAAATTCTAGCTTGAAACAATACCCTTAATCATAATTTAATTAATTAACAATCAAGGATAAAGGAGATAAAGAGAAACTAATCTACAGTCAAAATCATAAATTGTGATGAATTATATTAATAAATAACTAATTTCTTTGGTGAACGTGACATTTTTACGTAATAGGCATCCGAAAATGCTTCCTAATCTCCTGAGGTTCACAAATATCTAACCTCTTACAAGTTTACATAAATTCACCCATATGTAGTCGTTCTTTGCCCATTTCGAAGGGAAAGTTTGTCATACAGCAAACTAAATATCATATTCTCGTTCTTCCATAGGTATAAGAAGCTCAGTTTGGGAACAATTTGCATATTTTTGTGCCAGTAGTGGCGTAGCATAGCTTGCACGTTCCAGTGTTATAGGTGTCCAGTATTTTGACGTGTATACCTATTTATAATAACTAAGCTACGATATCTGTCCCGTGTTAGCCAGCCCTCAATGCAATATCGCTTCACATTTCTTACAATATCAATACTTTCAGAATAAATCAAATGTAATCACTGCCAAATTTGTATAAACTCATATTTGGCTTTAGTGTTTTATACCCTAATGATGTATTCCGATTAAATAAAAGAGTGTTCTGGAAAAGAGATTTTAAAATTGCAGTTAGGTTGTGAAATGTTTTAACTACATAATCTAGGATTAGTGAGTTGATGATAATGAAAAATGTGATGATTCTTTATATTTATATTGAACTTGCACTAAAAATTATCTTATATAGATTAAAATTATATAATAAAAGGGAAAAGTGAAGCAGTGTATCTAGTATAACTCGCCTGTAAAATGAAAATATCTTGAAGTCCCATTTAAAAAAGTATATTCCGATTTTGTATAAAATACGATCTCTGTTCAGTGAACTTGTAAGTTTACAACCTACTTTCTACATCTCAACAAGTGTAATGAAGTAACTATTATTGCAACAACAAATTTGTAAAAAGTTGTGTTTTGTGCCTACAATTCACAAAGTAAATATTTATAAGTTCCTATCTATGAATTCCATTCACAAACTTACCTAGATTTCTTTTCACAAAGCGTAAAAAAACCATAACTTTACATACCTTAAGTATTAACGAGTCCACTGCCACCGCAAGTGACTTAACTAATGTCAAACAACAAATTGAATAAACAGGAACATACAACTACAGTATTTCTCTTTATTTATTCCTATCGTTCACCTTATTGCTAAGATTTTTCAGGAAAAAATCATTTTTAGTCATAAAGACGCCGTAAGAGTCTTTATCGCCCACCACATGTTAATTGTCCCCATCGTGAAAGGTAAGAAATGAGCTTTTATTACAGACCAGAGAGGTAATGACTCATAACATTACGATTACACTCCCTAGAGAAGTAATGCCACATAGCGTTACGAACACTCCCGGCAATCAGCTGAGCATCAGCTGTTGCATTTACGACAATCAAAGTTTTCACAAAATACAATTAGCATCAGCTGTTGTTTTCCAATCTTGATTGTTCATAATAAAACTCCATAACAATTAAAATAAACTACTTTTTTATATTTACATTGCCTATATTGTGGGGGGGATAAAGTGGTGCATGCGCCTCGGATAGTCAGAGCCAGAATGCCTTCGGCGTCTCGCAGGCGCGGATACAGGGGGGAGGTCAAGGGGGCCCCCCAAAACCTCGTTCTGTCAATGATGATGCTGAAAACTAAAATAAACTATTTGTGGGATCAGATTACTGGGAAGTGATAATATAAACTTTAGTTAATTTTGACCAATTCTGTTGTTGGGACTATTGATAAGACTCTTTAGGATACAATTTACTTGAAGTTGACAATGATTTCTACTATTTACAACATTTTATCACCTTAGACACTAGAAGCAACAGGTAAAGATTTAAGTAATTTATGTTATAGATCAAATCTGATTTTTTTTTAGTTTAGACTCAATCCTAGTTCAATTTATAAGACTAAATAGCTTTTGACTTGTATATTTATTAAAAGTCATTAAGTATCGTCAAGCCCTTTTGTTTTATGAAAAAAAAAATTAAATGTATTTTCTAATGAAAGAAATTTGAAAAACAAACATTTACTTTTGGCATTTGTTACTTGGTAATAATGACTCCATGTAAAGCAACCCAAGGTCATCATGTGAAGGTTAATTTACATATGGCTTATTCTGATGCAATTGAGTTTATGCATTGAGAGCCCAGTTTGTCACATCGTACTGGGTCTGACGCAACTGTCACAAGACCAGTTAGCTGTATAAAAGAAGCTTAACATCGCAGTAGTCAGGTTGAGCACACAACATTCTACTCTGTAAGTGGCTGTATTATATTATAAGCTTGAGTTTTCATTATTTCATTTATTTTAGAAATTAGATTTGTTTATAGTTTAATCAATTCTTTGGTAATGATTTCTGGTGTGTTTGTATATCTCTATTGTTACAATTAAACAATAAATTTGGAATAAATGTAATCAGATGGGGAACCACCATGCAAAATTTTGAAGTGTTATCACAAAACCCATGTAAAAATGTTTGTTGGTGCAGGTACATGATTTAAATTTTTTTTAAATCTGAAATTCCAAGAGGGTTTTGCCCCATTTAATGTTTCAATATTCGTCCACTGCAGACAATGATTTCATTTGGTATATTTTACATTCATATTTTACATTCATTTGGTATATTTATATTAATTAGCCAAAAAAGTCCACCAGTTTCTCAATAGAATGCTGCATCAACAAATGTTTTTCAATCTCTATCCACTTCCTCAGTTAGTGTTGCCAACCGTCCAGTTTTCGACCAGACAGTTAGGTTTTACTCCTATATGTCCGGTGCCCGGTTGGAATATCCAACCGAATGGCAAATGTCCGGTTTTGATAATAAGAAATAGGTTACAGTTTAAAATTAATAATTCCAGTGGATTCAGACAGAGTTTAAATTAATATTTAGGTTAATTTTGTGTAAACATAAAACCACTAATAACGTGCATTCTTTTTATTTACCTTTTAGTTTATAAAGTTTAAATTTAAATTTGTTTTACATTTTAGTTAATAGGAAAATTACTATAGATTTTATGCAGCTGCCGTTTACGTTTTAAGTTAAGGGCAATGTTTTCAACACTAGTAGTTTACAACTGTTATTGAAAATCACAAATTTAATTTAATAGATATTTTAATCTATTACACATTACCAATTTAAACAACAGCTCATCAGAAAATCTACTTTATTTTCTGGGTAGAAAGTTGTTGTTGTTAGAAGCCAAAGAGGCTTAAAATGGATCAAATTCTACAAAATTTTCCAGGGAAGAACTCCCATCCCCCGCTCTACTGGGGATAGTATTCCCTCCAGTGGGGCTCGTGTCTGTTTCTGGCCAAACGAAAAGTTGGCAACACTATCCTGAGTGTAACTGATATAATCAGGCCCATAATTACTTTTATTCTTTTAAAAATAGAAAATGTTGAGAATATTTAACAAGAATAGAATATTTAACTAAGTTATAAAACATTAGGAAAAAGGACACAATGCAAAGTGAGACAATTGTAATCGCCCACTTACAGGTTCAAATTTAATAAGGTAAACTTTAAAATGCCAATATTTTTTAAAAAGGAACTACTGAACATTATTCAACACTCCCGAATTGATTTATTCATATCTACTTAGAGAAAATAATACATATCAAGAGAGAAACATAAAGAAACTTGATTACTACACACAAAATAAAGAAACAAGCATCATTTGTAACAAACTCTTCAAAAAATATACTAGTTTATACCAAATATTAAGAAATTTGGTAATCTGTTAAAAAATAATAAAGGAGCTGTCTTAGCATAATAGGCTAAACGAAATGAATATATGCGTTGATTACCTAATCTTATATATTAAAAGTGTATATACTATTAAAACGACAAATTGTTTACAATATTGACCCATTTGTATTTTAACGCTAGGTATAATATAATGTTGAAGTATAAATAGAATCAATATAATAAAGATTGTAGGTAATTGCAGATGGAGTGGTAATAATTAATGTATTTTTAATGACTCTGTTATTTAAGAAGTTGCTATGGACACTTGCCATCACTGAACGAGAAAAACAAGTTTCACGATGTTTCAGGATCTGGGATCTGGTCTGTCTTCATCAGGTGAGAAAAACACCCAGATCGTAACAAAAATTACATAAAAGATTAGTGGCACAATCCTGGCAGAGCTGGAAAACACAAGTCAGAGAACTGTAAAAGAAGTGAAAAATAAAATAAAATAAAATACAAAAGCCAGGCACTGAACCGAACACATGGCAAGTACTACAGTGCTGCCTGTTTTGTAACCTGATTAAAACATGTTTTTTAATCTTTTGGAATATAATGAACTTTTATAAATCAGGCCTAGTGAGAATCCTCTTTTCCAATCCTGATGTGTTTCTCTCATTGGCCTGCTGATGGTTGGCGGTGTGATAGATGAAATTGATTGCTATGATCAATCTTATGTAGTCATATTTATGACTTTATATATAAGTACTGTATTAGGGTAAATATATTTGGAATTGTAAGAGATGGTTGGAGTCAAATAGAACTCCAAATGTTCCTTCAAAAGACTCTTGAATCCAGATAAATTGAAGGGATCCCTGGGAGGGAAAGGTCTTGATCTAGATTCCAGAGGTCAATCCGGGTTAGAGAACACATCGACCTGGATTGTTTAGCTCCGAGCCCAGGTCGGAGGTTGAAGAATTCTCTCTCCCTTTTGGTGACCGTTTCCATCCCTGCAGATCCCTTTCTTTTGGTGAAAGGAATCTGTTGTACATACCTGGGTGGCGAACTCCCTTACATACCAAATTTCACCAAATCCCAAATATAACATCTAAAACGTTACCGTCCTCTGACACCTCTGGCAGGAAGATGACGTCGGTAGTGCTGATGGACGGGGGACACGAAGTTCCTCTCCGCAAGTACGCTGGTTCCGACTTTGACGGACATCCTCTCTGGATAAGCCGCTACATCGTGGAGAACCCGGAGGCCCTTCGCCAAGCCTGCCAGGACTACATTCAAGGTTAGCATAAATATTGAAACATCTATACAAAATGTTGTGAGGTAAAATTGGGTTTAAAATAGGATACAACAAAATTGTCAAAAAGAGAAATAAACAAACCTGGTAATCGTCAAGTGCCCAGGTGTAGCACCTGTGCATCAATGTGTTGTTTCATTTAACCATTTGGTTAACAATGTTTTTGCTATGATTTCTATAAAAAAAGTTGTTGAGTATATTGACACAATTTCATTCATGGTTTTGTGTTCATATTAATTTTTCAGCTCTTCAGTTAGGTAACTGACTAATGATGACATCATTTGAAATAGAATTTTTTAGTTTTAAGAATTAAGTGATTGTATATGAAAATAATCAGGCTTCCCTTGACTGATTTGAGATTTCTGAGCTGAACAGCAAATGTAAAAAACAAATAAAACATATTTAAAAGTAGCTACTTCATTAATAGGCAGTAGTCCCACCAGTAAAGAGAAGAGGAATCACTCCGTTACATGTTACCACAATTAGTAACCTATAATTAATTTCCATTTTTGAAAATTCATAGGGCTAGCTCAAAAGTTCACTGGCTCTAAACTATGAAAATTAATTTTCAATGAACTCAGTACGATATGTTAAATCAGAATCAATTTTAAACACTTTTTTAAATTGTTTAATGCAAGAGGTGTTTTGTTAGAGGAATATAAAAAACATAGGTACAGTGGTATTGTTACAGATATAGTTCTTTATTGCATAAACATTTTATAAATGTGTACAATATCAAGGAAGAAGAACAAATGTATAGAATTAAAAAATTCATGCAGGCACTAAGGTTTTTGTATATTAGTCCAGAATTGTTAAGGAAAAGAGGTTCAAACCTATACTGGTGTGGACATCCCGGGATTTGAACCCGTGACCCCTTGATCCGAAGTCCAAGACGCTGATACAGGCTTGTATCATGTGTACATATGACAAATAAAGATATTTTGAGTTGAGTTGAGTTGACCATTAGCAAGATGCACCTTAATTCACAAGGTGTTGTACTTCTTTAATTATTTCTTACATTGACCATCCCATTATATCAAAATAAATCTTTAAAAGTTAATAATTGTCTTGTAAGTATTCTTACTTTCAATAAATTTAATCATATTGTGTATAATTCTGTTACACTATTCAACATAACTAGTGTTTGATAAGTTATAAATATATTAGTATTGAATTTAATTTAACTGATAGGTAATTATCAGGTTGGCAATACAATTTTGCTAATTCAACATCTTCTGTAATTTTATATTACATTAATCTCGCTTTTACTTTTCACCATTTTTTATTCAGCTAGTGAACTACCGATTAAATTAAAATTAGTTTCATATTAACTTTTTGATCGGTAATTCTGATTTCAGCTGGAGCAGAGATGGTTGTAAGTGCCACGTATCAAGCGTCTGTTGGAAGTATACAGCAGTGCTGGGGAGTGACGACCCAAGAGGCTCTCAACATAATCAAGCGAGGGGTTACCATATACAAGGAGGCCATAGAGCTGGAGAGAGCAAAAGGTAAACTCTGGTAAAATTGAAACCATTGAAAACCATTGAATGAATTTTGAACAACTTTTGTATGTTAGTTAGGTCTGTCTGTAAAGTACTTCAACTGAAAATAGGAGGGTTCTGGTTTAAAATTACTGTGAAAAGACATTAAGTGGGTGGAGGAAGACTTTTTTGAAGGCAGGAAGAAAATTCAGTTACACATAGGTGGCAAGCCTGTATATGGCCAGAATAGTCTCAAACAAGTAGCACACCTACTAAGAATCTCCTCGACTGTTTAGTATTCTAACCTTCTAATTGGAACCATTCTAAACGATACTCTCAGGGCTCGCACCTTTCCAGGCATTAAGAAATTCTAGGACCCAGTCCACAACTAAGTCTAGATTAATACTGTTGTTGTGGAAAATGCCCTGAATGAAATGAGTAAATCCCAGTTGGCCTAACTCTCCATCCTCATGCAAATTGTGTCCACCGACAGCACCCCAAATGATTGTGTGGTCTTCAGGTAAAGCTTTTCCAAACTGGGAAGCTAAAGAAAGTTTGTTATGCGCTATCAGGGACACATTAGCAGCAGATACAGTCCTGGCTTTACCCTTTCTATGCACGAACAACACAAAATAGCCATCACCAGACAAAGAATTATTCTATGAGCTTGAAGTGCTGAGCCACCATTCCACTGGTAGGGGTTTGGACAATGATTTATTTTTATTTATTTAAGTTTAGCCTATTAAAAAAAAAAAAAATAGATACAACATTAAACATTATTAATATCCAGTTTTAATATAATCATTTGTAATTTTCAAAGCAATATAAGATAAAGCAAAATACATAAATATTGAAATTAGCTATAAATAAGATTTCTGTCTGATCAGTAAGTCCCACCAGCAAGAGAAAAGAAGTCTCTATGTTCAGCTGACAAACTGAACATATTTACATTTACATGTATATATAGGGATTTTTATTAAATCTATAATTCACTAGACTACGGATATTAACTGTTTATAATTGTGTACAATATCAAGAAAGAAGAACAAATGTATAGAATTAAAAAATTCATGCAGGCACTAAGGCCATAACAATTAAACAGATATGAATTTAGTGATATAATGTAAACTTGGGCCATATGGATCCTGCCTGCACGATGGATCAGAGTACTCTGGAGGTCGCTATGTAGACCAGCTGACTTTGCCACGCTCGCCTGTGGTTCATTGTTCTTGTCTTAACATGCGGACTTTGGTTGAAATAGGATAAAGGGGCTACCTGCAGGAGTTTTGAATAAACTTATCTAGATCTATATTCTATAATCTATATGCATTGTTATTAGAAAGGTTAAAGGTTATTAAAACGATTTAAACAAAACCACAAGCCTTTTTCTACTTTTATGAAATTATGAAAACGTAAATGTGTCCAGGGAACACGAGGGCCGTGTCAGTGGCTGCTTGCATCGGGCCATATGGAGCCTGCCTGCACGATGGATCAGAGTACTCTGGAGGTCGCTATGTAGACCAGCTGACTTTGCAACAGCTTGTAGACTGGCACCGGCCCAAGTTGGAGGCTGTTATTGATGCTGGCGCTGACTATTTACTATTCTGTACCATTCCGTCCATCAAAGAGGCTGAGGCACTATTAACACTGCTCAAAGAACATCGAGGAATGAAAGCTATTCTTTCTTTTTCTGCACAGGTGAATAATCCAAAGTGGGGCATTCTTTCCTAGTGTTAACGATTATTTGAATTTAAAAAGAAAGCTAGCCATTGGCATGTCCTCTTTGTGAGTACCTTTCAAATGTAAATTGTGATTTTGTACAAACTTGTAGTGAATTTTGTTAAAATTATTTATACAGTAGACTTTCAGAAATCCCGACTGATGTGGCAGACAGCCAGTCCAGATTTTGAAAAATCTGGATTTCCCAAAGGTGGGTATGAGTTGAGACACAAACAAGGCCAAGCAAGTGATGTCTGCTCTAACAAAGCAGGCAAAGTGAACTGAGGCTTTCCTGCCTTCTCCTCCCTACCTCCTTTAACTTCCACTGCCTCTTAAATCATTGACAGATGCAAACTACCTGACATTTGTGTAATGCGGGCTATTCGCTTGTAACTTAAACTGAAGGCTTTAGCTCCTTAAGGTTAAGGGTTTTTCTTTATTTGCAATAAAAATTCAAGATCATTGGTCCGAACTATCCCTAGTCCGGACTAGGCCGATCCAAATTTCTGAGAGTCAACTGTAACCACTTCAAAGCGGATTACAAAGATGAGTACTGAGCCTGGCGCCCCTGATGAGACACTTGTTTGGTGGAAGTACCCGTATTTGTAAAAACATTCTGTGACCTATTTTCTAACTTACAGATACTTCCACCATACAAAGTGTCACAACAGGAGGCCTCTCCTATTTCTAAGGGTGCTATTAAGATAGCAATAAGATCATCGACTGAAAGCACGTGGAAGATACGGGAAATCCTGAATTGTTTAGTAATTTAATAGTTTGAGCGCCAAGCTTGTAAACTGAATGGTTCAGTATGTGCTGTTTTTTTGTTTGTTTTTTTACCAAATTTTCCCTATAGGGAAGAAGCTATTACCATAAGTGGCATGGTAAGAGTTAAGCCCGAGACCATGATAACTTTTCGTTTTGAGGTTCCCAGATGCCAAAAACACTATTCGTTCAAATTTATATATATATATATATATATATATATATATATATATATATATATATATATATGTATATATACTATTAATCATATGAAACATTATTTCAACTAGGTAGCCTTATAAGAAGGAATTTCTTTATTTTCCAAACTACATGTTTGTCTGGGAAATAAAGAAATTCATTCTTATAAGGGTACTTAGTTAAAATAATGTTTCATTTGATTATTATTATATTAGTAGCCCTAACAAATGAATGCAATTATAATATGTATAGACCTCGTACGGATCTTCGTGAAGCCTGAGTAGGGGGTGCCAGCAGAAGAGTGGGGGGGGGATCAGTATTGGAGGGGAAGTTCACAATACCATGTGTCATAATACTATCCCTGCGGAAAACATTTCGCTACTCTGTGTATTAAATATATTTTACTTGGTGAACTTATAGTAATTCAGTTTTTATGGTAGTCTTTATAGACACGAGGATGGTATTCAAACCATAATTGACAATATACTCTTTATGTTTTTGAGTATTGTATTTTAAATTATGTCTTAAAAAATTCTAAATGATTACATTAGGTTTCTTGGTTTTCTTTTCAAATGGAATCGTCAACTCAAGACATTGAACTGTTTCACTGTTGTAAGCAGTATATTTGGAATATTTGTTCTCGTACGATCAGCTGTTTTTTACTCTTAAACAAGTTTATTTGCTTATGCTGATCGTTTATTTGTAATTTAAATATTTTTTCCTATAAAACTAAAGTTTAAACATATGGGCGCATCGAACTCGCTAGGTTAAAGGTAAATGAAAATAATTTGTGTTAGGCCTAATCAATAAAGGCTGTCCTACACTTCTTGCGAATATGCCCGATCATTTGGCCGAACTCCGAATGTTCGGAGTAGTCGTGAGAAGTGTGGAAGCTACACAAACGTTTTGGTACCATTACACTATCGCCGAATGATTCTCTCGAATGTCCCGCCGAATGTTCGGAAGGAGTCGCAACAACGAGTCTTGCACCAAATCAACCGAATGTGTACAACGAACTAACCAAGTACACCCTCACCCAGTACCATGCAATACTATGCTCACCCATTCGCTTCCGCTTGTCTCCTTTGATTCGTGCCAAAAAACCAACAGGAAACAGAGTACAGGTGAACACAAACCATGGTGAGGCAAACTATCCCGAACACACACGAGCACATTGAGTACACTATCGCGCTCGCCTTAGTTCACCTTTTTTGGGCCATAGCGTACTGGTAGCAAGAAAACAGGACGGAATGATCAGTGAACATTCGGGAGGATGTTCGGCCGAATGTTCAGGCTTGTGCGCAAATTGTGTGGGACAGTCTTAATCTAAGATCTGTGCATAACAATCACTTCACAGTTGCAATATTTTTGGTTTGGCCACGTAACAGATGATTCTCACAAGCAAATTTTAGTCAATTATTGCTGAGTAGTGTAGTGGTTATTGCGCTCGCCTCGTAATCCGAGGTTCGCCAGATCGATCCTGATCAAAATCGTAACATTTTGAGAAGGTTCGAAACTGGACCTAGCTGCAATTTGTCATTGGGCTATTAATTAATGATGCTTTCTAAGAACAGGTCGACCTTAGATAGTAACAAGACCAGGGTTTGGACCGTTCCCTATCAAAACTTTTTTAAATGCCACTGGCGTAGATAGACACAAAAACAAAAACAAAAACAAAAAACAGACTAAGAACAGATGTCAATCGCTCACCCCCACCCTAAAAAAACCGGTTTAAACCACTTTTACCAATAACACCCAGGCTTCATGAAGATCCGCATGAGGTCTATGTGTGTATATATATATATAATAAATAGATATATATGTGTCCATTAACACAATAACTTTAGAAAAAAATCTGATTTAGATCAAATTTGGCACAAACGTGTAAAGCAACATTCATGACTTTTAAGTTCGAAATCCAGAATAATCGGACCACGGAAAGGGGGTTTAATGAGGGTTTATAATTTATTTTAAATCAGTTTTTTTGCTTTTTTCAGCCTCAAATTTTTAAAACACTAAATTTTGGTTTTGACCATTTAATAGAGCTCAAAAAAAACAAATAACATAGTATTTTGATCATTAACCTAGGTTAAGCGGTTGTGGAGAAAATCCGAAAAACGCGCTCATAAAATCTCCCATGTTCATCCATCATTCATCATTGTTGCGGATTAGGAAACCCCAGCATAGCTGCTAGGCACATCTTCCACAAGCGGGAATATTGCGCAGGTTACTGGAAGGATAGGATATAGCAGGAAAGGAAAGGGTGGGATGGGACAGCAGCCAAATCGATCCTTCAGAGGACCAACTCCCGTGCCCCTGTGACAGCTGGGATAAGGCTCTCAAACAAGGGACCCGCATTCTCATTGTTGCAGAACTGTAGACAATTCTATTATTATAAACATGTTAGTTATTTTGTAAAACAAACATTAATGTTTGAAAATCGCTTATTAAAGACCTTATTTATTTTATTTATTTATTTATTTTATCCTGCCCTCCAACTGGTCAATTCAGCTGACAGGGTATCCATGTACAACAGCCAAGGACCACCCATTCTCAGGTTGGCAGATCGGGAACCAAACCCAGAGATTCTGTCCCTAGCCGCTGCATGTGGGGGGACCAAAGGTGAATGAAAAATCAATTACTTTGAGTAGACTTTAATTCGCTCCATTGCTGTGACCTGTCAAGGAGACTGACCCAGACATTCCTGTGTTGTAGAACGAGATGACCATATCCCATGGAGAGAGGTTGATTGAGGCGGACCTCAGATGCTGGCAGCTTGCAGCTGATCAAATCCTGGCCATTGGAGTCAACTGTCTCACCCTAGACTGGTGGAGCCTCTAGCCTGACCTGTCCAAGAGATTGACCCAGACATTCCTGTGTTGTACAAAGAGGTGACCATATCCCATGGAGAGAGGTTGAGTGAGGCGGCCCTCAGATGCTGGCAGCTTGCAGCTGATCAAATCCTGGCCATTGGAGTCAACTGTCTCACCCTAGACTGGTGGAGCCTCTAGCCTGACCTTTCCAAGAGATTGACCCAGACATTCCTGTGTTGTAGAAGGAGGTGAACATATCCCATGGAGAGAGGCTGAGTGACGTGGCCCTCAGATGCTGGCAGCTTGCAGCTGATCAAATCCTGGCCATTGGAGTCAACTGTCTCACCCTAGACTGGTGGAGCCTCTAGCCTGACCTGTCCAAGAGATTGACCCAGACATTCCTGTGTTGTAGAATGAGATGACCATATCCCATGGAGAGAGGCTGAGTGAGGCGGCCCTCAGATGCTGGCAGCTTGCAGCTGATCAAATCCTAGCCATCGGAGTCAACTGTCTACACCCTAGACTGGTGGAGCCTTTGCTGCGATCTGTCAAGGAGTCTGACCCAGACATTCCTCTATTTGTGAGAGTTAATACAACGGAAATATTCAACACAGAAACAAAGCTGTAAGTAATAATACGATTATTAGTTTTTTTAGAATAAAATTGTTTTTAATTCCGGCTGTTTCCAACTGATTGGGTGAGCGAAGAGAATTCTGATACTTCTGCGATACATTTATCAAGCTTGTGTGAAGAGCCAAAATTGTAGGGGATTGCTTTTAGAAAAACCAACAACGGTGCCCTTATAAGATTATAATTATTTTATTCTTTTTATAGTACCAACAAATCTTTTTTGAAACTTTTAACTTTTTAAAATTTAAAACATACTTTTTGAAAGATTTCTTTTTGAAAATTTAAAAAATTTAAATGATTTGGCTTTGGATATGTTTTCAAAGCCAAGCTCCAGTGTTTATGTATTTGATATGTTCTCAAAGAAGGAATATTCTAAATGAATGTCCACATCCACTGAGGAGGTTTCTTGTCTGGATGAGGAGATAAGGCAATGTCAAATTAGACAGAGAACAAGAATCTATCATTGTCTACCTTGGAATACAAATGGATAACAGATAATACAATTCAATTTACATTTGATATGTTAAATAAGTTATATTAAATACTGTAATTGGAAATTAATTTTTTTTGTAATTTAGTGATTAATATTTAATAGTGATTACTATTAAAACCCTGACTGAGTATAAAGACAAATTCTTCATATTCAGAGATTTGAAAATATTAAATTTTTGTAGCCATAGTCAAAATCACATATGTAATCAAAATTTGATTGGAGATAATGGTTTTCATATTTTCATATCTTAACACGTTCACTGCGTTACAAAATATTTGTATGTGATTACGGTGGTACGTTATGAGACCTATGGCATTTGTTTGGTGTGATTACGTCTGTCCGATACGAGACCTTGAGATCTCGTTGCAAAGACGATCTTTTGCGCATCATAACATTGAAACGAATGGAAACAGAGCACTCTGTGGTGTATTTTGTGAACTAGCACACTGTTGCCAACCTACAGCCTGCTCAGGATTTGAATATGACACAATAGTACGAGGCACCGAGATCTCGTACTGCACATTTATGAGAAAAAACACACCACAAATCAATTTAGGTTATTGCAACAACAACAAACAACTGTTGGCGCAATGTTGTGAACGGAACACACTCAAGAGCTCCAAGCGGCGCTCTGAGCAACTAAGCTTCGTTGCGGTGTCCATAAACCACGAGACCACGAGCTTCGTTGGTCTCGTGTCGTATAAAAGTAATCATTTATTACTTCAGTGTGTTACGAGATCTGTAGATCTCGTTTGTTGTCATGGTTACCAAACGATCCAGCAATCAACAAGCTTTATGGACATTTATATATTATTTCTCTATGTAAATATGCATAGAGTTATCGACACCATATCTGAGGGAAGAATATCTTAATGTGCAAGTGCACCAAATATATGTTATGGTACGAGACCTCGGGACCTCGTGACACAGAACGTGTTAAATGTAACTAGAAAATCCAGCTGCTCGAATTTGAGCAGTTTAGATTGTGATGCCATTCCTTAAGTTAGCTTAAAAAAGCTTTTCTTGCTTCTCTACTGTGTTTTGTTACCTTCAACATCTGTCAAATGCTCAATTTCAATGATTACTGTTCTTCCATAAGATTCAAACGTGAATTCTGAGGAAATTCAGCAAATCCATGCATTATCCCCTTTAATTTGACACATCAATCTTGTAAATCGGTTTAGTAGTCTCTGAGATCTTAGCGATAGGATGTCTACAATTTGATTTTGATTTTAAGTTAATTTAAAGATTGACGGGTCATCTATCAAATGAGTGTATTACTCACACATTCTAGATAGATATCATGTGCTATCTGGAAAATAATAATGTTGGAATGGGGGAAACCCCTCCATCATAATCAATTTAAAAGGTTTGAAATACCAAAGTCATAATTTTATTGACAGGTGGGAGGCAACAGGGGATCCCAGAACTCTTCCAGAATATAGTCGAGACTGGATGAAGAATCTAGGACTCAAATATATTAGTGGCTGTTGTAGAACATCAGTTCAAGACATTGCTAACTTTAGGAATGAAATAAATGAGTTTTATAATCTATAAAATTAATAAATTTCTAAAATTGTTTCACTTTTTTTTATTCTGCTCCCTGTTTCCTAACAATTTACCATCTCCTAATTCAACCTTATTCCACCTCCTTAGACCTTATTCAACCTCCATGTTCACCAAGTACATGACAGTCATAGAAAAATAGTGTAAATAATCCTAATTTCAATAAAAACAGGAAAATGGATGACTTACTTAAAGTAATTATTGTCAGTATATCTAAATATTCTCAATAGTACTACTGCTCAACGCTATTTTGGTTTTATTCAAAATCATAATTTACTCCACAATTTCTTCCACAGAGTAGGGAGTTAAGGAGTTTAAGTTTAACTGTTGAGTAAGGTTTAACTTTATGTTTGAAGATATTCCTGTTCATAGAACTCCTAATGTTGCTTGGAAATATTAGGAGAATGTTACCAATATATATTGGTTTATTTGTTAATTATTGGTTGTAAATGATGTCTTGGGTTGGCAAGTGGCTTTCTTTAGAAATAATTATTGAGGCAAACCGCTAATTGAGGGTTGACACGAAGCTGATGTAAGTGAGTGAAGCTTGCGATTTTGCCCTCTGCAAGGCCTTCTCTATCGCGTCCCACCTTTTTCATTCCTGCTGTTTCCTTTCCAATCGTTAGCCTGAGAAAAATTCCCATGAGGAAAATGTACCTAGTGGCTCTTCCAGGGTTTCCCAATCTACTAATATAATATATAAATACAGTAGACATCCTCTGAACTGCCCTCCTGGAACCAAGCCTTGGGTCGGAAAAATAAAAGGGCGGTTAAAAAAATCACCGTCTCAATATTATTAAGCACTAAAAACAACATAACTTATACGATGGTTAACAATAGGTACCAAAAGGTACCAAGATGCAATGCTTGCTAACTATGGAAACATATGATCGACTTTTTGTTACCCGAACGTTTTTTAAGATACATTATCGCAACGTCAGCTGAGTCAGAGGACGTGAGTCATTCTTCCTTATAAAAGGCAATTCCATAACTTACATTAGAATGTAAAATATACTAATTAAGTTTGTACATGCAAACTTTGGACAGCTCCTAAAACGAACATTCCCTGATCTAAATATTGCTCAAAACATGGTTTACAGCTCAGTCCAATGAACATTTTTGTCAACTATCATAAAAAAAAACAGTATATTACACAAATTTGTTTATTTATTTACTTTCAGTAAATATTAGGATTTTAGAACAACAGCATTGTTTTGTTGTTAAATAGGCAAGACCTTAAAAGAAGCTAATAAAATAGCCTACTGTTCCTCTCTCATAAACAATATACTTAGAAGTTAGGAGACATCATAAAAAGGAGTTACATCAAAAAAGCTTAATTTAATGTTATTTGCACTTGTAAGGGATTCTAGTACTGACAACCGCATTCACACCAAGTAGATTCATGAAGAGTGAACAATATTTGGTTTTGCTGTGATCTGCAGTGAAACTAACAAACTGTAATGGCTAATAAAAATGTTTTAAAATAATTACCTTATCGAAGGAAAAGACAATAGGCTGATTAGTAATTACTAACTCAACCATACAACTTTAAAACTTTCACATTGAAAAACGAATCCCCCCTCAACTATTCTACTGTGTTTGTTTATGCAAGAGAAAGATAACCTCAGAAGATAATTAAAAAGCAATGTTAAGAGTTCGCTGAGATTAAGAAAATTTCCTGTTTTGATGCCGGTAAGTATAATCCATCCATTAATTGGTCACTCAATATAATTTTAGTTTATTTCCATGTAAAGATACAAAATAAGTTTTTTTAAATAGTTTACTGTACAGCATTTTGTCGTTGGACTTCAAATGTTATTTATAGTTGTTTCTGGTTTTTATTTGACCTTGGTTCAAACTTCTTTTTCCCTTATACTATATTTTCTTGGAGGGCTGTTTAATGCTTGGCAAGTTCGAGGGTCATCCAGAAATTAAAGAACGTCTGCTTACTGCAGCTAGCACAACTCCCCCACCACCATGATTGAGAGTGTGGCAGTCCACTCACCTCTCACCTCCCCACCAAAGTATGAGCCGAGTCTCGTTCACGGTCATGCGACTCATTTCTACAGCGATTCAAAATGGCGGCGACAATCGAAAATCCCGCCAAATATGAGATATGAAGTGTTATTTGGTTTCTGAGTTAAAACATGTCCAGACCAGAGACATTTTTAGAAAAAAACCAAAGAAAGTACAAACAAGTCCAAGTCGAGTCTTCAGGGGAAACATTGTGTTATCGGTTTTATGAAAGAAAATTAATTTTGCACAACGAGGATCGGAAATAGTTTACATATAAGACGCCGTTTCATTTTTCTTGACATTGTCTAAGTATGTTGTACCTTACATTCTTTAATACAAATTGTACTTAATTAGACATTTAACTTTGAAAACTTTGAACTGCCACCATCTTGAAACGGAAAGTTGTATGAAAACAAAATTTGTATGGAATTTTTCTACTCATACCAATTCTTATGATTTTATCTTAAACCGTTTCAAATACATCGTTTTATATTATCTTTATATATAATTCTGTAAGTGAAATTTTGAAGTCAAAATTGTGGGAGTTTGGTAAATTGTAGGATGATGGGAGATGGCTCAAATTTAAGATCTTGATCCCAGAGACTCAGGAAAAGTAGCAGTTTTTATAAAAAGTCACTACCAAACGAGAAATAACGTAAAACATCCCCCATAAGAAAAGCATGGGGATTTAAAAACGTCTGCTTTACATTAAAGCAGGTGATTAAGTGTGACTACTATGTTTACGAATTAACGTGTGTTCCTACTTATATTGTTTTATTTCCCTCAGTATGTAAAGAGTGAACAAATATGAGGCAGACTATTAGAGCAAGGTTAGAAGCAATGACCCCTTCAAGGCACTAGTCTTTATATATAATTCTGTAAGCAAAATTTGTAAGTCAAAATTGTGGGAGTTTGGCAAAACGCAGGATGATGGGAGACGGCTCAAATTAAAGGTATCGATCCCAGGGACTCGGGAAAAATAGCAGTATCTCCATAAAGTTACCAGGAAACGAGAAATAACGTAAAACATCCCCCATAAGAAAAGCATAGGAAATAAAAAACGTCTGCTTTGTTTACACTAAAACATGTGATTAAGAATCTATTTTATTTACGAACTGACATGTGATCAAATCAGATTAGGCAGAGTATTGGAGTAAGGTTATGGGCTATGGCCCCTTCAAGCCACTAGTTTTATAGTAATTATGTAAGGCTTCAATATTTTTATTTTTTTTTGCACTGGGGGAAACCCAAAACACTTTTTATAAAATGGCAAATACGAACCTTATGCAACGGCTTTCAATAGAAGTATCTTAATCGTTTCATCAAAAATTTCCTCTCTTGTTACTAACTTCTTATCGGTCAACACAAGCTGTTTCCTGATTATTTGCTCCCGCTAACAGCTGACCCAAAGGTTGTTGACTTGTTAAGCTTACAGAAAACTATATCACTACCGCTGTATCGCTATATCACTAACATTGTATTCAGAATGAATGAATTGATTGATGAATAACAGAGACAAATCAAATTTATTGTTCAAAAGTAGGGAGATAAAGTATTCAGCAGAAAAAAACCATCTTTTGACTAGTAAATTTGAGATTTCTCCATTATTCACCAATCAATCAATCTTCTTCTTCTTCTATATCTATAAATACGAAAAACCTACCATTCCCCAGGTGAAACCTCTACACCTACAACCACCAAATTTAGCACGCGTACTGTTACATAACATAGGTAATCACTAAGAAAGGGTTTTAAGAAATTCCCAGATAGAGCTCCGCCCCACGGGGAGTCAAAGATCCAATCCTGTGTTATTTTTATGGCCAATTTATAAATACGAAAAACTGATTATCCCCCAGGCCAAACCTCTACTCCTACAACCACGAAATTTGACACGTGTACTCTTCCCATAATTTAGATAACCACTAAGAAAGGATTTTAATAAATTCCCATAGGGCTCGGCCCCACGGGGAGTCAAATTTCCAATCCTCTGTTATTCTTATGGACAATCTATGAATACGAAAAACCGATCATCCCCCAGGCAAAACTTCTACACCTACAACCAAGAAATTTGACACGTAACGACAGATTTTACAAAAAGAAAATTTATTATATTCCCAATTAGCTAACCTGTCTTACAAAGAAAAATACCAAGATCGATCAGTCTACTATGATTAATCCAGGGTTCGCAAAATACTACTCAACCAACAATCACTTGAATAATATTTTATTCGTACTTAATAAATGAGTTGTCTTGGCTCAGAACATCACAACATAAAAGTTGCCATAGCGTTTCGCATTTATTTCTTCATCCTCGCCACTCGTAAAAGGTTTTTGGGGTTGAATTTTGAAAATAAATTTTACAAAAATAACGCACTTAATGCCAATTGTGCGAGATTTGAATCTATTGAAGGCCAATTCGAAAGTACCGATTAACTGCAATAATTTTTATTTACTGGAATTTAGACATAATTCCCTTCGCCAAGCAATAAAATAAATACTGCTGGCTCCCAGGAGACATTTACCAAACTAAATTTAAGATAAGAAAAGTAGACGGCAGTAGAAACGTGATAATAATAGCGGAGTTCAGACTACCGGCTAGACTTTGTTTACCACTATAGCTACGATATTTAACACCTGCGTGGCTCTCAATTATGATAACGTGTTCCCTACGTGGTTACTTACTTCAGCGCGTCACAGATTGAGAACATCTTCGCTAACTCTTGAGACCGAGAAAATAGAAAAACCAATATCCTTATGTACGTAGACTTCCCAAAATCGTCGACAAACAATGCTCTTATCACTTAATTAAGTCAGCATAAATATACCAGTAAGGATTCCTACTTTAACTATTTTATACAGTGACGGTCAGTAGCTCTTCATATCTTCCTTACAACAGGAATAACCGAACTGGTATTCCGGTCCTCGTCTTCGATGAGCGAATTCGTACCGTGGTCGGCCGTTCCGGTTACATATATTTGTGTCCGTACTATTTAAAAAATAAATTTACAAAAATGAAATAAAACTCAATTAGTTAATTTGCTTCTTATTTATTTCAAACTCGTAAACTATTCTGTTAGTTAACTACTCAAGCAAAGCGAACTAGCAAGTTAGCAGGATCAAGCAGACAGACAAGCCATAACGTGACACTACGTGCAGGAAAATTCAGGCGTTACGCGCCACCAGCGTGGGCATAATTTAAATTTTGTAAATTAACTACTGAGAAAATTTGCCACCAATCTACGGGGAAAAAAACGTGCTTCGAATAGCTACACTATTAGGAGTGAAACAACTACGTAAATGGCAACAAAATTAGCGAGCGTTAGTAAGCGAACCTGTAGTGGCATGAGTTACGCAATCATGACGCTTAATTTAATTTAAATAAAAGCAAGTTGCAAGCTGAAAACAAATCGTTAGAAAACATCTAAGATACTTCTATTTACGTAAAAGGGCCGTAAAACTTACCAAAACGAAGAAAATATTCTGATAGAAGCTGGTTAGCACCAAGCTGCGCTCGTGTGTTCGGGGGGGCAGGACGACGTGGACTCACGGAACGGTTATCGGGGACGGCCTGTGCGCTGCTCCTGCCTTAGGTGACGCTGAGGAACATCACAGCGCCACTGCCGGTGGCGGAGGGAAGCGGTTTCCTCCAGCTTGCGATTCAGCACGTCTTAACTGCTTCCCTTGCTTTTGTCTTTGAGATAAGAACAAAGAAGGTTCCCAGCCAATTGTTACCGACGTATAAAATGTGCTTAACCAAATTTCTCTAAAATATAATTTAGAATTTAATATCGATTGCGTTTTGGAATTTAATATATCCCTTAATTTAAATTAATATTTCATTAAACTTTAATTTTATTTGTTTTTCAACAAAATATTACAGTAGGAGTCGCGGGAAGTTAGAACCGGAAATGGCATAGTGGTTAGAGCGCGTTATTCCGGAAAGAGTAAGAAGAACATTTTCCCGCCAAATTTGCGCGCCAAAAAAAAATTGGCGCCAAACCTAACCTCACTTTCCTTCCCGCCACTTTTTTCCCTCCAGGTAGTGTTGCCAACTTAGCAGAGCTAATGTACCATACATAATTATATGTATCATATATAATTATATGTACCATATATAATACTACAGTGTATAATCATATATATACGTACCATAATAGTGTATAATATACCATCACCAGAAAGGTAAGTGGCTATCTAACCTCACTTAGCCAGTGTTGCCACTCTAAACGCTACCTATAAACCTAAATTATTATATGTATATATATATATATATATATATGTATATATATTATGTCAAACTATCTAAAATTATTATATGTATATATTACGTCACGCTACGATGTGTTACCAACCTATGGCAATGTATATTTCGCAAGCAAGTACCGCCAAACCATTATATAAAACCATTACATGTATATATACCAGAAAGTACCGCTAACTCAAAATATAAAACTATTACATGTATATATCGCAAGAAAGTGTTGCCAAAAAACTAAAAATCGCTTATATCTCGAAAACGGTAAGTCCTAGGGTCATTTTAACCCCAGAAAACTGCCTACTACGTAGTGTAGGCACTCCAGGGGGGTAGCTACCCATATGAAAAGTCTTAACCAAAATATTGCGGGTTGCATCTCAAAAAATGAAGGGGCAAATTTTCAAAATTAAATATCTCGAGAACGGCTTGGCCGATTTTAACGAAACTTGGCATGTATGTACCTGTTAACCTCCGCTACATATTACAAAAACCTAAACTCTGTACTGCAGGTAGTAACAAAATAATTGAAGGAGTCATACTTTAAAAATCAATATCTTAAGAACGGGTAGGACGATATAATTGAAACTTGACATGTGGATACTTGTTAACATCCTCTAACCTTCAATTTTGTTTGAGGGTAGAAGAGGGTTGTTTAGGGGATGATGGAGGGTGTAAAACTTTAAAATTTAATATATTGAGAACGGCTTGGCCGATTCTAATGAAACTCGGTATATAGGTACCTGTTAACCTCCGCTACTATTTAAAAAAAACTTAAACCCTGTACTGCGGGAAAGTATCAAAAGATTGAAGGAGCTATATTTTAAAAATCAATATCCCAAGAATGGCTTGGCCGATTTTAATGAAATTTGGTATGTATGTACCTGTTAACATCCTTTACATCTTACAAAAAACTTAACCTCTGCACTGCGGGTAAGTATCAAAATAATTGAAGGGGTACTAATAAATACCTTAAATCTCGCAGCATAATCGGGGGGAACGCGGTGGTCTAGCGGTTAGCGCCTTGGACTACGGTTCAGGAGGTCCCGGGTTCGATTCCCTCTTTACATTCTTCATCAAAGGTATTGTAAAAGTCGGGTCTTGCCCTTCCTTTACCTACTGGAATGTTTATCCGTGCTACATCTACTCTAAACGTGTCACTGCTGGTAATTGATTCAGCGTTGCTTTGAATTATGCCCCCAAAAATCTCCCAAAGGACATTGCAGGGAACATAGCATGATCTAGGCTAAGTAAGGCAAACTCCCACAGGGGGAATTTTTTTTAAACTACAAACTAAGCTGTAATAGAACAAAGAAAAATACAACCCAGAATAAATCCGAGAGGAGTGGTGGCGATTATATAGCCAGGCAGTGTCTATGGTACCATCACTCTGTGTATTGAACATATATGTAGTGCATTTCTAAACAAACATCAGCTTTTAAGTATTGAGCCCAAACCTACAGTGAAAGACAGTGGTGACCTACAGTGGACCACAGTGCCTATACTACTTCACTCTTGGGGGTCTACTGTTTCATTGTATAAAATATACCATGCCAGATACTCTCTCAGATCCTAAAGCGTTTAATCTGGTTGTACCGCACAGGCCGATTTCGGGTACTAAAATAATAATAATGCCGGTTGGGAAACATATTATTATTTATTAAATCACACAATCAACTTCACAACTTCACAACAATTGATCTAGAACAATTTACACTTCGTTTTACATTAGGTATTTCCGCGGTCAATTACAAAATAAGGTTACATTAAATTTGGAAAAGTATTAATTTAGTTTTACTCTAATGAGGAACGATGAGACGCGTATCACATCCTCGGGGGTCAGCGCGCAACTCCTCTCTCACGCCTCGGCGTCGCGCTGAGGCGACGGGCCTCAGCCAATCACAGCGCACGGCCCGATGGAGGCTAGTGCTGACGCCCGCATTCTCATCCTGGGGCGAGGCTACAATCTCTCTCTCGAGTTAGAAAACTCTGGACTCAGTTTATAATGCAAATATTTGAATTCGATTTCTGGGCTGTTTGAAGAGATTTTTAAATGGTTGGTGGTCTTCATAATTACTGTACTGATTTATTAATCAGTATACTTTAGATAAATTATCCCAAATGTGGTGTAACTAATATTTAATAAAATGACAAACAAATGTTGCTGAATCCTTAGATTACAGCCGCTGATGTAAATTTGGGAGTGGGTCGTTACACTCCCCCCTCCTCTAGTTCATGCTGGCCTCAGCATGAGGTATCCTCTTTATGTATGGGGACCTCCTGTCCTCAAGGGTGGAACGGCCCTTCTGTCGATGAATCCTTGCCACCAACCTCAAATTAAAGCGGGCACAAGTCACAATGTGACGTGAAACATGACAAGAGTTTACAAGCCGCAGTATAACCGAAGTCAAATTTAAGGGGACAGAACAAAAGATAAAGGAAACTTTCCTTTAACTAGACTTCAGCGCCATCAATATGAATGGGACGGTATTTACTTTTATGTTCCGCAATTTCTAGTAAACATGCGTCTCATCTCCTCGTACAAATTTGCAAACTTTTCAAAACAAGTATGACAAAAATGTATATACACCTGATGCTCCAATCATAAATCAACAAAATTATTACAACAAAACACTCCAGTTACATACTCTATGTGGTTACAAAATATCTGACAACTTATTAACATTCCCCTTCTCTTTGAACTTCTTATAATCATATACAATGAATTTCCCCAGTTAACACCAGAAATAAAATATACACATGGTACGTAGACCAACAGCGCACAACGCTCGACAACAAGAGAATGAGAAAGAGAGAACAAAGTGGCTTAGACACTCATCACTGTGCAAAATTGTGAGTCAGTATTTTAGTCAATTGGAATTTGAAAGTAATGCACCGAACTGTGCCTAATTTAATTGACAATTTATAGTTCAAGAATATCAGTTGGTTCGGGAATTTTGGTTTTATTGAGATTTGGAACGCTACTCACTCGATCTGGTGAAGCCGCACGAGCTTTCACTTGGGGTCGGTCATTCACACTGTCACCCCTACGGTATGATGAGTGATCTAGCCTGGTCACCTATTTACCTGTGCTTTCTGCTTCTCGAGTACAAGTATACTAAGTACATCAACAGTTAACTACACAAAGAAAGTCCCTGACTTCACGATTCACATTCCCCAGTTAACAACTACATTAATCAAAATCCTGTAACTCCCAAAATAAAACATATAAAATTCCGCTCATGATATTATCATAGTACACTTAACTTACACATACAGCGAAATATTACGACACTTTAACTTTGGACTGAGGTACCGGCCTACTCTAATAATAACAAAATTCTTATTCTCCAGGGTGCTCCTGAGGTCTTATAGCAAAAAAAATAAAAGGTTAATACTTTAAGGGATAGCCCGCCCACACCTAAGGACTCAGACGCCAAAGGACTGCCCGGGCACCTTAGGGGTGCTTGGGTGCCGTTATGCGGAAAATGCGGTGGGCTCTTGTAGCAATCTGTACTCGGTTCTCTCACCATCCTGAAACTTGCTCTACAGGCATGGGAAAGTTTGATCCTCAACGGAATAAAAAAGATGAACTTAATGAGTGTTGAGACACTGCAAGTGTCTACTTACAAACTTAAAACTAATCACAACCTTGGTTGCTTTTAACCCACCACTTGGTATTTAAATGGAGCTGCGTTTAATTCGCCTCGCCTGCCTCTGGTTGCGAGACAGGCCCACCGTATATCCCTCCCTTACACAATCCTATTGGTACCTCAGCCAAACCAAAAACAAAAGACGCAGCAAAAAAAACCTATCTTCATTATACGAGGCCTGGTAGTGTCCCATACGCAGTCTTGCTGGGGGGTCCGGAAAATCCCTCAGCAAGGCATTTACAACAGTCAACCGTACAAACTATCTCTTTAAAATTTGGTTTTGAGTTGGTCTCAGATATTCACAGTCCAGCGGAAGGATTTGAAGGGATGGGGGTTTTAGGGGTTGTGGATTGCGCGCTTACCTTCCTGTGAACACCAGATACCACTCACCAGCCTTACCTTTGCAATGGTATCTCAAATTATAAAATAAATAAAGAAAAGGGTTCACACTACCATCCTCCACGATACTTACACTCTAAACACAAAACCACAGTTGCAACACCTCGTTACAGACAACTTAAAATAAAACACAACCGAAGCTTATTACTAAAGGCCTTACGCATCACTGTCGAAACAAGAAAGGGTCCACTGTCCCCCACGTCGCATCCTGATGAGCACTCTAAGTCCGATCGCTAGTCCGTTCGCGAATATTCTCGTATCCTCACGCGATACCGATCGTCTTGAAGCCGCACGGATTCATGGGTCCTTCCACACCGTGGTAACTTTCAATATTCCAACACGGTTTATGAGTTCTCTTAGGCTAGCCTTACTCACGACGCTTTCCAGCCGAATTCCACTCTACGGTTTACCGGTAGCCGAAGCTCTAGTTGCTGGCTCTGGGGCTGCAGTCCCCTCGTCATCTCCAAGTCTCGGAACAACTGTTCCCATCTCAACATCAGGATTGGTCACATCACTCAGGTCTGCGAACGTCTGCGGCGCTCTGGTCAAGGTCGCAGTCCTCTGCTCTCTGCGCTGGAGTCTGGAGCTCGGGAACCAGGCGGCAAGCACCTCCCAGTACCTACAACATGCAATAAACAGCATCAGGGGCATCACCACACAGATTCTCATCGTTACTATCAAACTTACTCTCTGTGCCCTATTCCTAAAATCATAGTGGGACCGCAAAAGGAAAAGTGCCTCTCCCAAATGGTATTCCCACACATTCACGGTGCCCAGCTCATTGTTGAGTCCTTCTAGGACTTCTAGGGTGGCATTCACATCGATATTTATCAACTCGGTCTCTTCGTCTGAGAGCATTGACTTCAAATCAGGAATAAAAACTTTACTTATCTGGCCGACATGAGTGTTGCTGCCGTGTATACGGGCAGGCACCTTAAACTCATCACTAATAACATCACATTTATACGCCTCGGAGATCACTCCCACTCCACTCATCTGCATGGTGGTCACGTTTATCTTTCCGCCATCCTTGTAAAACTTCAGAGTTACCTTGTAGGGCTCGGAAGCACTTCAACAACACGGGGGACCTCAAATCGGTGGTCAATTTTCGCTCACAACTGTAAGAAAGTTTTCCAACAAACAGATCGGACACGCAACTTGGCCTCTTGGCCATGATCATTATGACTTCCTCAAGCGGGCAGATTACAAGTCGACCGCTCAGACAGTCACGATCGAATTTATCACTGCTATACCAAGTATATTGTAATCTATCCTTGCTCACTAGGAGCTTCTGATTTTTCACACCCCATTGGGTCCATTTTTTTTTAAACGTCCTATCATATATTGGGTATGTGTACCCGTCATACGCCTGAAAAAAACTTATCGTCTCATTTCAAAGGGAGCTGCAGCACAAAGGGAGGGTTTGCTCAGTCACGTAACTATGGGCAACCAAAACCAAGTAATACTCATGAATGTTTTCTAACTCAACGCGCAGGTATAATTTGGCTAGAGGGGGCACAACCTCTTTTATTTCTTTTAAAATTCTTAGAAACTCTGAGGGCGAGAGCAAGTCACTACTTACTTTCCCACCACCTAACTGCTTTGTGAAACTGGATTATTTTGCGAATAGTATCTGAGACCGTACTCTAAGTCTCAGAAATTGCAGAATTCAATTTTAAATAACTAAACACGTCTCTTAACTGAAGTTGCGTAATTTGGTCCGTTTTAAAAAGTCTACTAAGGGTCTGACACATTACTGAATGATAAGATTTGATTGATAAAATTACTGAATTTAGAGTTTTTGAATGATTTACCAATTGATGCGCCACGTTGGCCAGGATCTTCATTTTTCTCTTGACGAACAAGCAAAGACACCAAATTATTTACTTGCTTTACGTATTCATGGACGTCTTGTTTCAAAATGGCAAATTAATACCTAAAACCCTCCTCTAATTGAGGTAGTTTAGAGTGTATACTTACGCTATCACGCAAAAGGTCAGAATAAAATTTGTCAAGATACTGTTTTACCTCTACCGCCAAATTGCTGAGTTTCCGGCTCTGTACTTGCATTTCCGTAAGTTTGTACTTCAGGGTGACCCTCCAGTGGCTGTCAGACAGGAGGACCTCCTGGTCTCCTTCGAAGATGATGCCCTGGTGGAAGCAGCTAACTGCCCCCAATACTAATAAAATGTACCCTATAACAGATTTGAATCATGTTAAATTTTTGTTATATCACTATTACTTATTTCACTCTTTAGTTTTGTTTATTAATCCCCCATGCGTTTCCGATACCTCCCACACTTAACTAGTGTAATCCTGGAGATACGCGGGTCTCCTACGGGCCCTTTTTGAGCTGTCCGGGACAGGCTCCTGTACTTCCTGTGGCTCGTCTATTCCGTCGTCACTCACTTGCGGGTCGTTGACCCATTCTTCCAACCCTACCTCGGGGTCCGCGTTTGTTTCTACCACCGGCGGAGGGGGCACTGGGGCGCGCCTCGGGCACGGTTTTATACGGTTCACGTGTACCGTTACTTCTCGCTTCCTGATCTTCAGCACGACGTTGAGCGGAGAGAGCACCTTTATGACCTTATAGGGACCCTTCCACAGTTTCGAGAGCTTTTTAACCCTGTGTCGCCCTATACTAGGAACGTGCAGCAGGACCAACTGCCCTTCGTGGTACTCTACTTCTTTCACTTTCTTATTGTACTGCCGCTCATACCGTCCGCGGGCAATAGCTTTTCGTTTCGCCGCTACTTCAAAAGTCTCTTTCAGTTTACTCCTCAGGGTCTCCACATGATCGTTGTACAGATCATCACCTTCCGTGATGGTCAGATCTGCTTCCAAGGGTGTTTCCATTTTCCTACCGAAAACCATTTCAAAAGGTGAGAACCCTGTAGCCTCGTGACCTTGCGAATTGTAGGCCATCGTAACGTACGGAAGGTACTCGTCCCAATCGGTTTGATGCCGGTTCACGAAGTGGCTTAGCATGCGCGCGATCGTGGAATGCACTCTTTCCAACCGGCCATTCGCTTGCGGGTGGAAACCAGTAGTCTGAATTTTACGTACATGTAAGAATTTACAGAGCTGACTGATAAGGTCGGAAGTGAAATTCGCGCCTTGGTCCGAAATCAAAGCTTTTGGAACGCCAAATTTTGTGATCACGCGTTGTACTAGCGCTCTTGCGATACTCTCTGCAGTCTGGTCTGGTAGCGGGATGAACTCGCAATACCGAGTGAAATGGTCCATCACACTCAGGATGTACACATTCCTGGAGCAACTAGTGGGCAGAGGGCCCACAATATCCGCTGCGATAACTTCAAAAGGAGCCTCGGGCTCGTTGAAAATAGTCCCTAGGGGAGCTCTAATTTTCCCGTAGTCGGTACGCTGACTACAACTCTTGCATGTGCGAACATAATCATAAACCTCTTTGTCCATCCCTTTCCACCAAAACTTTTCCTTAATGCGTTGAAGTGTCTTAGCTACACCAGCATGCCCAGCTGTAGGCAGGTCGTGGTGAAGGCGCATGACTTCCCTAGTAAGACTGACTGGTACTACGATGCTCCTTTTACCTCCACTTAGTCTATACAAAATCTTTTCCGGGCTGAATTTGAAACTTTTGGCCTTTCCTAACTCCTTACAATGGGGATCATTTTTCTGGTGCTCGCGGAGCGTGGCCAAATCCATCACGGGGAGCTCGTCCCTGCGAAGGGCCGCGCACATGGCTCTGCTGAGACCATCGGCGTTAGTATGTTTCTTGCCGGGCTTGTGTTCTACAGTGTACGTAAACTCAGCCAACCTCAGAGACCACCTCATTAGTCTGCTACTTGGGTCTTTTAAAGACAGCATCCAACGTAAGGCGCTGTGGTCCGTAATGACTTTGAACGGACGACCCAACAGGTAGCACCTGAAGTATTTCGTACTCCAGACCAAACTGAGGAGTTCTAACTCGGTTGTGGCGTAGTTCTTCTCGGCGGGAAAGAGGGTTCGTGAGCAATACGCGACCGGGTGTTCTTGCCCGTCAATTTCTTGGGAGAGCACGGCACCCAAGGCTTGCGTGCTAGCGTCGGTGGACAATACGAACGGTTTGCTAAAGTCAGGCAATATCAATACAGGCGCAGAGGTAAGCAGCTGTTTTAGCTCATCGAAAGCCTCCTGACAATCCGACGTCCATTTGAACTCAGTTCCCTGCTTGGTTAGATCGAACAGTGGTTTTCCAATCGTAGCGAATCCCTCTATGAAACGACGATAATACCCCGCTAATCCCAGGAACGACCGAACGTCTTTGACTGTCTTAGGTACAGGGAAGTCGCGAACAGCTTTGATCTTATTCGGATCTGGCTCGACACCTCTTTTGGTGATGACATGACCGAGGTAGTTCACCTCATCTACCACGAAACTACATTTGCTGAGCTGTACACTAAGGTTGACCCCTTGTAATTTGTCTAGCACCTCTCCTAACGCTATTAAGTGAGATGGCAAATCCTTCGAAAAGAGGATGATGTCATCGAGATACACAAGACACTTCTCACCCTTGAGGCCCATCAGGACTGAGTCCATTAAACGCTGAAATGTGGCAGGTGCGGTGCTTAGGCCAAATGGCATCCTTTGGTACTCGTAGTGTCCACCTGGTACGTTAAAGGCGGTTTTAGGCCTACTTTCCTCGTCAACTTGGATCTGGTGATAGCCAGACCGCAAGTCCAGGGTCGTGAACATGCGACAGCCTCCAAGGCTATCCAACGTCTCCGTGATGTTGGGAAGAGGGTATACATCGGCCGTGGTAATGGCGTTAACGGCACGGTAGTCTACACAAAACCTAAATTTAGGGGTTCCGTCAGGGGATTTCTTAGGGACTATCACTACCGGAGAGGCCCACTCACTTTGGCTAGGGGCTATGATGCCCTTTTCTAGCTGATCTTTGATCAGTTCATCTAGAACAGCCTTTTGGTGGTGCGGCACTCGATAGGCCTTCTTATAGATAGGCGCTGCGTCATCGGTGCGAATGACATGCTTCACAGCAGAAGTGCAACCCAACGGTTGAGTGTTACTATGAGCGAACACGCTCTTATACTTCATAAGCACGGGCCTCACGTGATCTCTCACATCCTGCGGGAGATGAGTTAACTTCGCATCTAAACAAGTTTCGAACTCGGCCTCATCAACCTTTTCGATCCTACCCACTCTAGCTTCGGGCACGGTATACCCTTCCAGAACTATTCCTCGCAAAATGTCAGCCAATCGTACTTTCCCCAATTCATTTAAATGCAACCCATGCTTCGTGTACATCCCCTTTTGAAATTTATCATGAATATTATGAAAGATGATATTCCCCTTAGTTCGTTGCCTCACGTTTTGGACTATTACTTCGACAAGGCGGTTCGCGTCACTTAGTTCTTGGCGGAGGTTTACATCATAGCGATCAAAAATCGATAACATAGCTATTTTTGCTTTCCACGAGGCCGGCAGGGCACTAAAGGCTTGTTGCAGCGTCAACGAATAGGGAGCAAACTTGTCGTCAACATCGTTAGTCCCGCCAATCAAAACGACCAAGTCCCTCTCCGTCAGTTTCTCAAGTTCCCATTTTAAGTTCGACATCACGTGTTTTAATTTCCCATTAGGCATAAACATTACGCTTACTTCAATATCTCGCGGTAATCGTTCAGATAGAATTTCTTGCAGCCCTCGCCCGTGACTATCAGCCAAAATCACTACTTTGCGCCGCGCTTGTCCAAATTCTCTATCATCGACCAGGTCACTATCCAGGAGTCCTAGCTTTAAATTCTTCGCAAAGGCCAATTCTTCCCCACTAACGTTTACAACTTTAACCCAGCATCGATTGTTGACTACTCTCGTTAGGGTCCTGGCAAGGTAAACACCATGAATCGCTAATTCTATTGGTTCGACAACAACGTCCTTTCCTTCTAGTTCCTTAGACTCTATAGCGAATTTACTAATTTTAACCTGAATCCTCTTCTCACTCCGCGGCGGGAGCTTAACGTCCTGATAGCAATACACAAAAGATTCTTTGCAGTTATTACGTTCAGATTTACTCTCGCGGCTGACAGAGGGGAGCTTAGGGGCTGATTCCATCTCGTGATCAGGCACCTTCGCCCCGCGCCTCGGGTCAGGCACGCTTTCACCCTTAGTTAATCGATTTAACCAAATTTCTTTCCCATACAATTTCAAAACCCCTTTTTGTACATCAATTTTTCCGTTACCCTCTTGCAGGATGTCGCAGCCTATCACGGCTAAGTAGCCCTTTGGTAGGTTACTCACTATATACTCTCCAGGTACCTTCACGCCAGGTTTCAAAGTCAGGGACACTTTTTGTTTACCGTAGACCTTAAGGGTTCGACCCGAGATACCTCGTAACACCACGTCGGGTTTGTTCATCGGTGCGGAGGACACGTCACGTTTTATTAGGGATACTTGAGCTCCGGTATCTACCAACACCTTGCCCTCAGCGGCCTCTATTTTCCCTACAGCCACAAGTTCCTGGGCTAGGTTCCTCACCTCAGGGACTATCCTAATAGTCTTCTCAACCATACGACACTTCTTTTTCGTCGCCCTAGGCACATCTTTGACAGCAGATGGCTTCATTGGCGGGGTCCAGCAGCGGCGAGTCCGCTGGTCCCGGCCTCGTTTCCCGCTCGCGAATTGTTTGGGGCTGAGTTGAACACGACATTCGCGCTGTATATGTCCCGTCTTTCTGCAGCGCCAGCATATTCTTCCGCCTACTGGATTGGAATTCGCCACCATACACTCCGTGGTCACATGTCCTTTCGCGTGACATTTAAAACAAACAATCTCGGGATCATTCGTCGCCTGGAATACTTTGCGCTCGGGTGTCGTGCGAAACGCGTCATGAGTCTGCCTACGTCGTACAGGCGTATAGGCTAGGTCTGGCTCCATCAAGTCAGGATTTCTATTAGCAGTGCGCAGAGTGACAGATCGCAAACGGCCCGCTTCCGCTCTCCTGCCCATCGTACGCAGCTGTTCTACCGACGTAATATCAAACATTGCTAGTCTGTCCTGGAGTTGGGGATTGAGGTTATGGTAGATCTGTTTCAACCTAACCGCCTCTGGAACATTAACGGCCAGCCTACCGTACAGCCCTTCCATCGCCGCGATGAAGAGATCGATCGATTCGGCCTCTCCTTGTACCCTATTAAAGATTTCTTGCTGCAGGCGTATATCGTGGTCCAGTGGTTGAAATACCGCTGCCAAGTCAAGGCATAGCTGTTCCCACGTGTTAATCCGGCCTATTGTGGAGCGATACCACATTAGGGCAGGTCCTGAGAACAGGTCAACCGCGGAATCAAAGAGCTCGGCAGAGGTCACGCCTCTGGCTCTACGTAACTCTTCCACTCGTTCGAGGAACGCGCCGACACTTTGTGACTGCCCATCGAACTTAAGGCCCCATTTATAAACCGGCACAGGTCTAGAGCGTAGATAAGATTCCTGAGATGCCTGAGGAGCACCAAAACTTGTGTGTGACTCGCGAGGGGTGGATGGAGGGAGGGGCTGGGCGCATTTCGTCACCACCAGTGCCTGTGAAGCGACAGACAAGGATGGCTCTAGCTTATTTTCTACCGGCGGTTGTTGGACGGGCGCCGCAGTAGCAGGCAGCCTAGCAGCTGCTGCCGCTTGGTCACTGCTACTCCCACTAGACTGACTCGTGTCCTTCGAAACTTTAAATTTACCTAACAACGCCCTAAATCTACCAAGCAAATCCTCACGCTGTTGCTCGGTTTCCTCCCCAGTCGTACCATCAACGACTGCGCGCTCGGCCCTCAAAAAACTATGCCAAGTTCTGGCCTGGATCCGCTGACCCTCGGTATCCAAATAATCACCATCATAGTCCCGTATTAATTTTGTCAATTCGTCAAACTTTTCCTCACATTCGCGTAGCTCGTCCTCGATTGCCAGTGAGGCTATTACGGTGTCGTCAACCGGTGTATTCTCTTTTATACACCTCGTCAGCCGCCTCCTCAAATCGTCGGCATTGCCCTCCGTGCATTGCCCTCGAATTTTCAGTTCGTAAATGTTTTCCGACTTCTTCAGATGGTAAGCGTTCATGTTGATCAATGCGACTAGTTTCCACAATGAAAAGGTAAATGGTATTCACCAATACCACCCCTAATGCAAGCAGAACAAAATGTTTTTGTCAAAGTTCAGTCAATTTTTTTCAAAAACGCAATTAAAAGTTTAAATAATTTATTTATTCTTCATCCACAACATTTACTGAAGGTTACTGTCCATTAATTCTCTCAACATTCAAATTACTGGATTCACCGGTGTAGAACCCTCAATTACCCCCTACTGATGAGAGCTTCTGAAATAATTAAAATTCGCCCGGTCCTATTTAGAATTTTCAATACTTAACTGAATCATCAGAGGCTCACACGCCTAAGTCCACACGTTGTTTTGTTTCTAAGAAATTTTTAGAAAAATTCAAAGTCCCAACTTAAAGTTCAATAAAATAAACTTAAACCCCAGAACACGATTACTCTAAGTCCCAACACGGTGAATTATCCAATTAAAATCACGAAATTAATTTCAAACAAAAATTCACAAGTCGTTTGTAGTATTCAGTGAAATTTTGAAAATCCGGCTAAGTCCGTAGCTCAAAATACACAATAAATTTCGAAAATTATTGTCAAACGCCCATTTCCCCACTACTATGGTGGTCCACGTCGATTATTTCCAAGTCCCGATTAATTTCAATGAAATGTCACAGAACTCCTATTTCCCCACTACTAACGCTTTGTTTCGTCGAAAATTTTCAAAGTTCTGATTTACTTAATTTCTTTGGTAAATAAAATGCAGTGGTATCCTTTGTCCTGACAATGAAGATAGGCCAGAAAATTGACACAGTTTATAAGTGTCAGATCATTAATTTTTATTAATTTGTAACAATAAAATTTTTCAATTACTTGATTTTAAATTATTGGCCTATTTCCAATGACGCCCAGATTTTTTTCCAATGCATTTATAGATTTACCACTTAAATATATAACCCAGAGTTAATCACACATGCAAATAAACTTAGGTTAATTTAGAAAGCATTTATTCTAAGGTTAATATAATTAATAAATCCTACAAACACTCGCTCTTAAACAAAACCATGTTAAATCAACTAAATACAAATATAACTTGCTTCAGAAATGACTATCTCATTTACTAACAGCAACAAGTGTGGGACTCTGTTTAGATTAATCTATGCAGACATCTGTTTACAAACACAGGCATTAATGCCTCCTCAATTAAGGCGTCACTCAGCCACAGCCATCATGTGATGCCGCCCAGTTTCAATAATTGTTGACTAATTCTCGCTTCGGACAATTCGGATTAATTACAATATAGTATTTCTTCAATTTAATTCCCAAATAAGTTATAATTTCATTTTAATGTCGTCCTCTCCCTTTTCCACGATAAGTTGCAACAAAACTCGCTTATTTGCACTTCAATCAAACTGAAGTGGCAAATCGGCAAATCAAATATGGCGGATTAATCCGAACGCAACAGAGACGCTTTGCTAAGATTGCAAATGGCGGCTCCAAGCTTCCTTCCACAATTAATATTCCAAGTCACTTTACTTTTAAAATAAACCTCCTTAGTCACAGGTAATACTTAAAATCAACTCTACCTTTATTATTTATCTATATCTATTATCACTAGGCTCAACAACAACTCTGATAGCCCAATAATTTCGATTTAATATGTCTTCTCAAACAATGACATTCTCATACATTCTCATAACACGCGTCACATACAATGAATGCAGAGTGACGAAGGAGGGGGAACCGACGCTATCTGTTTCTCTCACAATGAGGCTAATGGCGACTTGAAGATTTATTCAAATTAATCTAATTACTTTGAAATTCTCTAACAATTCGAAAAATGCATATTTCTTTACGGGAGTTGCGCTAAAATGAGTTTAATTTATTGCTTTACAAGATTAAACGGTTACCTACTGCTAAAACGACATATATAAAATTAAACAAGATTGCACCAATTAATTAAAATAAATTTACTTACCAAAATCCATCTTCTGTGGGAACTTCAAGTGGTGTTTTATTGCAACACTACCCACAAACCTGACACCAATTGTCCCGCACAGGCCGATTTCGGGTACTAAAATAATAATAATGCCGGTTGGGAAACATATTATTATTTATTAAATCACACAATCAACTTCACAACTTCACAACAATTGATCTAGAACAATTTACACTTCGTTTTACATTAGGTATTTCCGCGGTCAATTACAAAATAAGGTTACATTAAATTTGGAAAAGTATTAATTTAGTTTTACTCTAATGAGGAACGATGAGACGCGTATCACATCCTCGGGGGTCAGCGCGCAACTCCTCTCTCACGCCTCGGCGTCGCGCTGAGGCGACGGGCCTCAGCCAATCACAGCGCACGGCCCGATGGAGGCTAGTGCTGACGCCCGCATTCTCATCCTGGGGCGAGGCTACAATCTCTCTCTCGAGTTAGAAAACTCTGGACTCAGTTTATAATGCAAATATTTGAATTCGATTTCTGGGCTGTTTGAAGAGATTTTTAAATGGTTGGTGGTCTTCATAATTACTGTACTGATTTATTAATCAGTATACTTTAGATAAATTATCCCAAATGTGGTGTAACTAATATTTAATAAAATGACAAACAAATGTTGCTGAATCCTTAGATTACAGCCGCTGATGTAAATTTGGGAGTGGGTCGTTACATGGTTTTACACTGTGATGCTTGCGGGGTCATCACAACACCATCTTGGAGAGATTGTCGCTGTCAAGGTAAGATATTTATCTATATTATTAGTTAGAGGTTTCTACCTCCCCTGGGGAATCATTTACCTTTGTCGGAGACTTCTAAAAGTGTTAAGCTTCCGCTGGACAGTATCGCTTGGGAGGTAAGACAACATACCTCACCAAATAAACTGAAAGTAAACATAATAAGGAAAGTTTTATAATGCCAAAAACCTGAAGACGGTGGATTTTTAGAGTTAGAATTACTGTGGAGTGACGATTGGTCAATCACCAACTCCCTTCAACACACAAACTCTGCTCATCCTGAACCAGTCAAGCTCACTTCATGATGAACACTCCGCTTAGCCTAACTAAACCTTTTCTTAAACAAATCTGTTCTGACAATAAATTACTTGACAACATTGTAAAAATAAATGCCCCCTACCTTATTCAACACAATATTATATTTTAGCACAGAAAAAACTACAATTCAGCACTACAGTCCATAATACCGTTGGGAAGGAAGGAGGTATTGCGAATAATGCATTACGATAAGTAAATGAGATTATAAAAGACGGATACATTATTCATTAATAAATATTGTTCTTTTTTCATTGTAACTAAAACTGCTATTATTAGCGTTTCCATATTTTTATATTCTAAAATCCCAGCAATATATTTTGCTTTAAACCACGGATTGTTTACAATTCTGTTCTTGTTTGACAGAGATGGCATCCTCAAGCTCTCGAGGCAAACGTGCGGTAACAGTTTAAAGTCCCGCTCGGGTATTCTACCAGCCGACCGATTCAACCACTCATATATTACAATTGCCAGAGGCCTGTGGCTGGAGGATTGTTGAACAGCTGCACTTGTGTGAGTACATTTTATTTTCCCATCATTTAAATTTCCCGGTCAAAATATTTCAAAGTCCGTTTACTTGTTTGCCAGGGCCGTGGTGTATTTTGACGGCGTAATAACTTGACCAATCGTACCCAATACCGCTAAAAACTGCCCCGGGGGCCTTGATGTACTTGGCCTGCAACGTTTTAAATCCTTCGGTCAGATACTTCCAAGTCAAACGTTTCCCTGCGGCCAGTGTTTCAGCCTAGATCCATCGAGTCTCCACCGTCTAGGACCCCGGGCACTCCGTGACACGGTACCTCTATCACTACGCAAGTCAGAAAAACACTAACACACAAACTACGCAAGTCAAATCAGAACTACAAGTTACCAAAAGTTAACTCTAAGGAAGGTAGAAAACACTACTCTAACCAAAACCGCATTAAAGATCAAGAATAGAAAGTAAGATTACTGTTACCCAGCACATACAAATACAACACTACGCCTGACACATGGAAGTCAGGGTTTGTTTAATTCCTTTACTGTAAACTACCAAATCAAACAATTGAATACAAACACAACACTAATAGCCAAGTCAGACAGTTATACTGTTTAGAAACCTCAATATACTAATTACAGTAACTTAAAGGAGAGAAGAGGCTTGTAAAAACCAGCAGAAAACTACAGGCAAGAAACTGATAACCCCACTCCACGGGTTTATTAACCTGCTTGCCGGGGACCGTGTGGTACTTTGTTCATGTAATTTCTCGGTCAACTATGTCCAAGCCCGCTGAAGTTACCTTTATCGGGGGTTACATTTAAATTGACCGAAACTTCTTAAATTTCTCGGTCATTTACTCCTGCCTCCGCTGAAGCTACATTATAATGTGTTACATTTCACCTTAACGGGGATCTTTTTAAATTTATCGGCTAAACACTCCTAACCCCGGTGAAATAATTTTGAACGCTCACGTTTCCACACCACGGTAGGCCTTTAGGCTAGGCCGTAGGAGCGTCGGCGCGTTCTTTTTGGTTACCCAGAGCTTCCCCTGGAGGCCTAACCTCTGGGGTGAGAGGCCCCAACCATCGCCTCTCACAGTAGTAGCCACTCCATAACAAAATGCTACCTCCTTTTATTGTTTATTTTATTTTATTTTTTACAAGTCCCACCGTGCGGACTGTTCCAAGAAGTAACCTGGGTGTTAGCCAGGCCCTCAATCTACTAAACCCTTCATCACACATTCAGGTTTACGGGGCTTTTCGTCACCCGCGCCAGTGACCTTCATTCAGGTTTACGGGGCTTTTCGTCACCCGCGCCAGGGACCTTCATTCACACACACACACACACACACACACACATACAGTGGGAACTTGTGATTTTAAAGAAAAATTACATTTAAAGTGAACTTTCATCTTTCATATTTGTGTAAGTAAGGTAAAACTTCTCCGGCAACAAACTTCTTACTAACAGCCTTGCCTCAGGAGTAGTTGATTTTAACATCAAAGAACATAATCCGGCTTCGTTTATGAAAACCGTTGTTTTCTCAATAGGCCCAACGCCCTGTTTTTGGGCGTCAGAAAAACTACCAACAGTTAATTTATCGCTATCATCTACATGTTTCCGAACTGCACTCCAGCCATTAACATGTTTTAGAGCAGTAGCTACGTCTTTAGCTTTAAACCATGGCTTTCCTTCATTATCAAACAGAACCAATACTGGTTTGTTATTGAATGTATAGAACTTGGCAGCCATGTCACAATTTACTCAATAGTACAGGAAAAAGGAGCGCAGAAGCACGTCTAATCAGTACCGCGACTTGGAGCAGAATGATGTAACTGTACTAGTGACATTTGGTATATACAGGAGTAACGCTGCTCCATAGGGAAAGGTGCTACCTTTATCGATGGTAGCGTCATGGAAAATGGATGAGTGATACTTCAAGATTAAAAAAAACAGGCAGTTCCGTAACACTACAAAATACATTTTTAAAGTAATCATCAAAAAACTTCGGCGTTAAATCTGGTAAGGGCATGAACGATATATCTCTTGAAATATCACAATGCATTATTAATACTTCAATGTAGGTGATTGATGAGGAGTCCTCCGTTATCTTATCTACTATATACTCCGAAAACACCAAAGGTCATTCCCGTGCATTTATTGAACCGTCAAGTAAGAACTCATACTTCAAGCATATAATGCCATATTCTGTATCTTCATTTAACCTACTTGTGTAAAAGGAAAAGAGACACCTTCTGGTTAGCGGTTGTAATATGTTCAACAGGCATTCTACAAGGAGAGAAATACAGGGTAAGACACAGGCACGTCCGTTCAGTACCGCGTCTCAGAACAGAACGAGTTAATAGAGGTATATGCACTCAGTACCCGCGTGAGTGGCAGCTCCGTTAAGCAACTCTTTGTTTTTAAAGCCGGAAGGCAGGGTATCGTGATCATCATTAAATTTTCTCTTGGGTTCTGTAATTTTAAACTTTTTAATTTCACTTACTGTAACGACTTCTCGTCTCTTTGTTCTCCTGATTCTGTTTTCTTCAATTTCTAGTATTTCAGCAGCTTCACTGAGGACCATCTTTTTTTTCTTTAGCTGCTCAAAATTTAATGTTTCGGAGGTTTTTAGGTTGAGGGCGAGGCCCTTGATTTTACACACAGATTCTAGTTTTTGCTTTTTGGTTGACCAAACAAGGTATGCGTAAGTTTTAGGCTCCCCAGAAATAAACTCTACGATATAAGAGCCGGGCCCGTACTCGTCTACTAACTCATCACTCATTTCCCCGAGGTAATCTCCCGTAGGGACCCTGTACAGCCCTCCCCTGTATAAATAAATACATGAGTCCATGCCATAATACAAGACCTGCCCTCCAAGGGCATCCAAGTGTTCATAAAGTTTAAGTCTTGCATGAATTCAACAGTGGTGTAGGCCGCAATTACAACATTTCCAGTTCTTAGAGCCTCATTGGCGTCATCAACATTCTGCCAAATAACTAATAAAACCTCTTGGTTAGTTATTTCAACAAACTTTACTTTTATTCCTGGTTGAGTTAACGATTTGAAAAATTCCTTAGAGTCTCTCACAATTGAAGTTTTGTCATGTTTTCGCGTTGACCAAACATGCCCCAAAATGAATTTAACATTAATTTAGCTACTGACCTGAGTCCTCCATTTTTAGCAATTTTGTCCTTGTCCAGTTGAATACCCTCACGCTCAAATAAATCAGAAACATACTTGTCTTTATCCTCCTGTGTTTTACACCAAGCGGGATACCCTGAGGCTTCCTGCTTCATTTTCAAGAATTTATTAATAAAGTCTGTAAACAATCCCCCTTTCTCGTATGTAGCGACCTCATACTCCCACTACTCATACATGTCCAAAATCACATAACCTTTCTCTACAGCTTTTCTAATTTCACCTATGGTCCATGTTCCTACCATTGCCCTTTCCTCACTATCATCAAAACATTCCCCTTGGTTTAAAGTCTCCCCACAAGTTCTGCACAAAACAATTTATTATTCATTTTAGCGGGGAGTACGGGATGATACAAGTTGTAAGGAGGTAGAACCTTACATTTTAACAAGCCCTCTACTTCAAGACCTCTCTCTCGGCACTCATTTCCAACGTAAACAGTAGGATGACCCACGGGATACTTACAATATTTATTTACATATGGGTAGAGGGATCAGACATCAACATACTGGATTGTTTCTCCCTCTTCACATTTACAATACGTTTTAGTATTACCCATCCTACCTAGTATTAAGTGGAAGTGTGTTTAGAATGGACAGTTGGATCAGGTGATTTAATTTATTGTCCTTCTTCAAAGCTCTAAACTCACACTCCCACATTACTACAACTTCATAGCTATTAAATTTTGCCATTTTGGACTTGGTTCTCTCGTAACGGAGATGCAAACTGTTTGAAGGATCCTCCGGCAGAGGTTCTTCTCTGCTGTATTGATAACATTTCGGGCAGCCGTGCCAATAACACCCGTGAAACTCATAAATTCGCTCACCGTCAAACCCATCTACTTTCATTCCTTTAATTTTTACTTCTTTACCCCGGCCCGCATGTTGAATCTTTACTCCACGTTTCTCCTCCTCCCATGTTAGCCACTGTAAAGCAACGGCTGACTGATTGTCTGCAAGTCGGTACCCTGATTTTGGTATAAGTCCAATAGTATTTTCTTTTAAGAAGTTACGGCGGAAGGCCACGTTACATGCGCTGGCTATTGTTATAGCCTCAGGAAACGGATCTACGTTACACTCTTGAAGAAGCATGGCTCTAAATTTAATACACGCTTGAGCTAGGATTTCTACGTCTAAAATACAGTACTCCAAGATTTATTTTTGAAAATCAAACACGTAGTCTTCAGCGACTCGTTCGTCATACCATACATCAAAATCATCGTGTTTCTTTTCAAACATAGACTCGGGGCAATAGTATTTTTTGTCGGGCATAGGACCAATATAATTTTGGTTTGCCAGAGTGTTGAAAATATGCGGGAAGTAGCCCTTCTTTTTCTCGGGAGACAGGTCGAAGGCTTTAGGGAGTGCAGAGAGGGCCATGGGAAAGTAGCTAATTGAGTCCACAAACCTTACGTTTGCTACTTCAATCAAAATAGCTTTAGTTCCCCGAGGCGTTATTTTTGGGGTAAATTTAGTATCTTCCATGATGTAGAATGAATTGGAAATCAAAACCCTGCCCGTTGTGGGCAATTACACAAACATCTTTAAATTTTTTAGAATTTCCATTACATAGTCCATAAACTGTTTTACCGGTTCTTTTTCAAATACCCTTTGCCGTTCCGAGCAAGTTTCACACTCACCCCCATTAATACATTTAAAGCAGTACAGTTGAGAAACGCACAAGTTTACTTTATGAACTTTCTGTTGAGGGCCCGTGGGAAGTGACTCGTCTTGGCGAGTCTCCAAGTCAAAGAAAATAAACAAAAAATTAAGCTCTTTCGGTGTTCTCCTATCTACCCTCATGAAACACTGATGCGCGGGGTCTTTGAACGCTTCGCAGGGTTTACAGTAAACTTCTCCGCATGCGTGAACTGTCTTACGTTTTTTTTTGGATAAATCATTTTGTTACAGTCGCGGCAGAACTTTATAGTTTTACAAACTTACCCTTGATGGGCTACTAAACACCGCTCGTTTTTGAATTCTTTTTGCTTTTTATTATGGTTAGTGTATGTAATTTAAGACGTTGAAGAATACTTGTAATACCATGCTTATAAAAACAGGATTCTTTCAATTTCGATTACTTTGGGAAACTTTCTATGCATTTAATTGTTTAGAAACCTCAATATACTAATTACAGTAACTTAAAGGAGAGAAGAGGCTTATAAACACAGACAAAAAAAGCCATACCCCTATTCCAAGGGAAGCGAAACGCTCCCTTTTGATAACATTACACCGGAAGTTGTAGGTCCAATCTGGACCCACTTTGAACTGATTCTAAGTGTTAGACACAGCTAAACGTCGGGTCCAACGTGTTTGAATTAAATTAACGTTCTGAGAAAGAGACAGTAGGGTATTTTTGTAAAGTTAAAAAGGTACAGAGATTACACACTTTAGATTTCAGATGTGACTTTTTGTTGTAGTTAGTTGCTTGTAAAACTCTGTTCTCATGCTCTATTCCAGTGTCGGCTTCTTCGATATACCAACAATCAGAATATATACCCTGTCTTAAATACCTGCAGTCTGCATTCACAAGTAAAAAGATTTTAATGATCAACACCAAAACTAAACTTAACGAGGAGTTGACCACATCAAAAACATGAACAAGAGTAAATCTAAGAAGACAACAAGCAGTGACATTCGTTCTTTATAAGGACAGCAATTATGCAGTGTTTTCTCCTCGGTAGTTTTATTTTTGTTTCCCCTGAAACCAGAGCAGCATCTCCCTTTGACGATGTTATTCCTTGGTCATTTGTATCCAAGTCCGGTGAAACGACGTGGTCGTCCTGCGGTTTTACGGTGTAATCTCTCGGTCAATTGTGTTCAAGTCCGGTGAAAAGGGTCTACCAGGGACCGAGATGTATTTTGACGGTGTAATCTCTTGGTCGATTGTGTTCAAGTTCGATGAAAAGTGTCTAACAGGGTTAAATTTAACTTGACAGTAACTTCTTAAATTTCCTTGTCAAACGTTTGTCGCCGGATCTGTTAAAACACCAGGGAAACATTTAACTGTGCCTAAATATTTTAAATTTCCCGGTCAAACATTTCCGAGTCCGCTAAAATCTGTTTACTGGGGACCGTGATGTATTTTGACGGTGTAATTTCTTGGTCGAACGTTTCCGAGTCCACTGAAGTTACTTTTATCGGGGGTTACATTTAAATTGACCTAACTTCTTAAATTTCTTTGCCAAACGTCTGTCACCGAGTCCGCTAAAACTGTCCACTAAGGAAACATTTAACTTTGCCTAAATATTTTAAATCCCCCGGTCAAACGTTTCCAAGTCCCCTCCCCTCGACGTTATCATGAGGATGGGTCACACGCTCTGTACTTCTCACATCAATATCAGTTATGGAGCTGGCTTGCACAGATTTTGTGGTATTCTCAAATTTTCACGCACCCTTACGGATGCTTAATGTTTGTCATCCGATACATGTTGTGTAGGTGACGCCTCACATGCAAATCGTGTATCATTATTGACTCCTCCCTTGCCTCTGGGTCGATTAACGTGCAGATAGTTTGTGTGTGGTTTGATTGCCACGTTTGCCATTTGAACTTCTGCACTGGTTGGCTGGAAAAACTTTTTATAAAGGTACGTGTCAAATATCTTTAACTCCGGTGAAACCAGGGAGAATACAACTCGGCGGAAACCTTTCAAAATTCAGGGCCAGTGAAAACTGTCCAACTGAGACCATGATGTACATTTCCAGGAGCATTTTACATTTTCCGGCCAAACATTTTCGAGTCCTCTAAAATTGTCCACCAGGGACAATGATATACATTTTGCCAGGAATGTTTTAAATTTTACGGCCAAACATTCCCGAGTTCGCTAAAACTGTCTACTGGGGACCGATATGTATTTTGATGGTGTAATCTCTTGGCCGATTGTGTTCAAGTCCGATGAAAAGTATCTAACGGGGGCCGTAATGTATTTTGACGGTGTATTCTCTAGGTCAATTGTGTCCAAATCCTATGAAGATTGTCTACTGGGGACCGTGGTGTATTTCTATGGTGTGATATCTCGGTCAACTGTGTCCAAGTCCGATGAAAGGTGTCTACCGGGGACCGTGGTATATTTTGACGGTGTAATATCTCGGTCAATTGTGTCCAAGTCCACTTAAATATAGTTTTTAGAGATCGTAGTGCACTTTGACAACACTTGAAGATTTGTTGCTTTTTAGTATGTAAATTAAGACGTAGTGATTAAAGGAATACTTGCAATTTATGCTTATGATAGCAGGATTACTTTGGGAGCTTTATATGCATTTAATTGTTTACAAACCTCTATTAACTTAAGGTAGAGAAAAGGCTTGTAAACCCAGCAGAAATATATAGTCAAGAAAGCTATACTCTTACCCCTTTGATAACATACACTTGAAGATGTTCTACATGGTGGGTCATGTGGTTGGAGGTATGGGGAGCGAAACGTTCCCCTTCATAAGGATTCTAAGTGTTAGACTCTGCTACTCTCTGGGTCACTGGTTTTGAATTAAAACTAATATGTAATACAGAGACAGGTGACTGCAGTTTACATTTACAAGTCAAAATATTGTAACCAATACCAGAACAACTAAAATTATCGAGGAGACACAACAAGGACAAGAGTACATATCAACAGACGATTAAAGCATAAAACGCATTATTTATAAAGGCAATAATTATGCAGATAATCTAAGAAACTTGATCAGCCGTGTCTCATCGTTAGGTTATGTTATGCTCTGTTAAGTTAGGTTTGTGCATGGAAATATGAAACATCGTCAGTCGTAGTTAGGTTTATTGATGCAGGTTTAAGTTAGGTTTGTCGATGCCAATTTTTGGACATCAACATCGCGCGCGCGTTGTTGATGTCCAAAAATTGGCATCGACAAACCTAACTTAAACCTGCATCAATAAACCTAACTACGACTGACGATGTTTCATATTTCCATGCACAAACCTAACTTAACAGAGCATAACATAACCTAACGATGAGACACGGCTGATCAAGTTTCTTAGATTATCTGCATAATTATTGCCTTTATAAATAATGCGTTTTATGCTTTAATCGTCTGTTGATATGTACTCTTGTCCTTGTTGTGTCTCCTCGATAATTTTAGTTGTTCTGGTATTGGTTACAATATTTTGACTTGTAAATGTAAACTGCAGTCACCTGTCTCTGTATTACATATTAGTTTTAATTCAAAACCAGTGACCCAGAGAGTAGCAGAGTCTAACACTTAGAATCCTTATGAAGGGGAACGTTTCGCTCCCCATACCTCCAACCACATGACCCACCATGTAGAACATCTTCAAGTGTATGTTATCAAAGGGGTAAGAGTATAGCTTTCTTGACTATATATTTCTGCTGGGTTTACAAGCCTTTTCTCTACCTTAAGTTAATAGAGGTTTGTAAACAATTAAATGCATATAAAGCTCCCAAAGTAATCCTGCTATCATAAGCATAAATTGCAAGTATTCCTTTAATCACTACGTCTTAATTTACATACTAAAAAGCAACAAATCTTCAAGTGTTGTCAAAGTGCACTACGATCTCTAAAAACTATATTTAAGTGGACTTGGACACAATTGACCGAGATATTACACCGTCAAAATATACCACGGTCCCCGGTAGACACCTTTCATCGGACTTGGACACAGTTGACCGAGATATCACACCATAGAAATACACCACGGTCCCCAGTAGACAATCTTCATAGGATTTGGACACAATTGACCTAGAGAATACACCGTCAAAATACATTACGGCCCCCGTTAGATACTTTTCATCGGACTTGAACACAATCGGCCAAGAGATTACACCATCAAAATACATATCGGTCCCCAGTAGACAGTTTTAGCGAACTCGGGAATGTTTGGCCGTAAAATTTAAAACATTCCTGGCAAAATGTATATCATTGTCCCTGGTGGACAATTTTAGAGGACTCGAAAATGTTTGGCCGGAAAATGTAAAATGCTCCTGGAAATGTACATCATGGTCTCAGTTGGACAGTTTTCACTGGCCCTGAATTTTGAAAGGTTTCCGCCGAGTTGTATTCTCCCTGGTTTCACCGGAGTTAAAGATATTTGACACGTACCTTTATAAAAAGTTTTTCCAGCCAACCAGTGCAGAAGTTCAAATGGCAAACGTGGCAATCAAACCACACACAAACTATCTGCACGTTAATCGACCCAGAGGCAAGGGAGGAGTCAATAATGATACACGATTTGCATGTGAGGCGTCACCTACACAACATGTATCGGATGACAAACATTAAGCATCCGTAAGGGTGCGTGAAAATTTGAGAATACCACAAAATCTGTGCAAGCCAGCTCCATAACTGATATTGATGTGAGAAGTACAGAGCGTGTGACCCATCCTCATGATAACGTCGAGGGGAGGGGACTTGGAAACGTTTGACCGGGGGATTTAAAATATTTAGGCAAAGTTAAATGTTTCCTTAGTGGACAGTTTTAGCGGACTCGGTGACAGACGTTTGGCAAAGAAATTTAAGAAGTTAGGTCAATTTAAATGTAACCCCCGATAAAAGTAACTTCAGTGGACTCGGAAACGTTCGACCAAGAAATTACACCGTCAAAATACATCACGGTCCCCAGTAAACAGATTTTAGCGGACTCGGAAATGTTTGACCGGGAAATTTAAAATATTTAGGCACAGTTAAATGTTTCCCTGGTGTTTTAACAGATCCGGCGACAAACGTTTGACAAGGAAATTTAAGAAGTTACTGTCAAGTTAAATTTAACCCTGTTAGACACTTTTCATCGAACTTGAACACAATCGACCAAGAGATTACACCATCAAAATACATCTCGGTCCCTGGTAGACCCTTTTCACCGGACTTGAACACAATTGACCGAGAGATTACACCGTAAAACCGCAGGACGACCACGTCGTTTCACCGGACTTGGATACAAATGACCAAGGAATAACATCGTCAAAGGGAGATGCTGCTCTGGTTTCAGGGGAAACAAAAATAAAACTACCGAGGAGAAAACACTGCATAATTGCTGTCCTTATAAAGAACGAATGTCACTGCTTGTTGTCTTCTTAGATTTACTCTTGTTCATGTTTTTGATGTGGTCAACTCCTCGTTAAGTTTAGTTTTGGTGTTGATCATTAAAATCTTTTTACTTGTGAATGCAGACTGCAGGTATTTAAGACAGGGTATATATTCTGATTGTTGGTATATCGAAGAAGCCGACACTGGAATAGAGCATGAGAACAGAGTTTTACAAGCAACTAACTACAACAAAAAGTCACATCTGAAATCTAAAGTGTGTAATCTCTGTACCTTTTTAACTTTACAAAAATACCCTACTGTCTCTTTCTCAGAACGTTAATTTAATTCAAACACGTTGGACCCGACGTTTAGCTGTGTCTAACACTTAGAATCAGTTCAAAGTGGGTCCAGATTGGACCTACAACTTCCGGTGTAATGTTATCAAAAGGGAGCGTTTCGCTTCCCTTGGAATAGGGGTATGGCTTTTTTTGTCTGTGTTTATAAGCCTCTTCTCTCCTTTAAGTTACTGTAATTAGTATATTGAGGTTTCTAAACAATTAAATGCATAGAAAGTTTCCCAAAGTAATCGAAATTGAAAGAATCCTGTTTTTATAAGCATGGTATTACAAGTATTCTTCAACGTCTTAAATTACATACACTAACCATAATAAAAAGCAAAAAGAATTCAAAAACGAGCGGTGTTTAGTAGCCCATCAAGGGTAAGTTTGTAAAACTATAAAGTTCTGCCGCGACTGTAACAAAATGATTTATCCAAAAAAAAACGTAAGACAGTTCACGCATGCGGAGAAGTTTACTGTAAACCCTGCGAAGCGTTCAAAGACCCCGCGCATCAGTGTTTCATGAGGGTAGATAGGAGAACACCGAAAGAGCTTAATTTTTTGTTTATTTTCTTTGACTTGGAGACTCGCCAAGACGAGTCACTTCCCACGGGCCCTCAACAGAAAGTTCATAAAGTAAACTTGTGCGTTTCTCAACTGTACTGCTTTAAATGTATTAATGGGGGTGAGTGTGAAACTTGCTCGGAACGGCAAAGGGTATTTGAAAAAGAACCGGTAAAACAGTTTATGGACTATGTAATGGAAATTCTAAAAAATTTAAAGATGTTTGTGTAATTGCCCACAACGGGCAGGGTTTTGATTTCCAATTCATTCTACATCATGGAAGATACTAAATTTACCCCAAAAATAACGCCTCGGGGAACTAAAGCTATTTTGATTGAAGTAGCAAACGTAAGGTTTGTGGACTCAATTAGCTACTTTCCCATGGCCCTCTCTGCACTCCCTAAAGCCTTCGACCTGTCTCCCGAGAAAAAGAAGGGCTACTTCCCGCATATTTTCAACACTCTGGCAAACCAAAATTATATTGGTCCTATGCCCGACAAAAAATACTATTGCCCCGAGTCTATGTTTGAAAAGAAACACGATGATTTTGATGTATGGTATGACGAACGAGTCGCTGAAGACTACGTGTTTGATTTTCAAAAATAAATCTTGGAGTACTGTATTTTAGACGTAGAAATCCTAGCTCAAGCGTGTATTAAATTTAGAGCCATGCTTCTTCAAGAGTGTAACGTAGATCCGTTTCCTGAGGCTATAACAATAGCCAGCGCATGTAACGTGGCCTTCCGCCGTAACTTCTTAAAAGAAAATACTATTGGACTTATACCAAAATCAGGGTACCGACTTGCAGACAATCAGTCAGCCGTTGCTTTACAGTGGCTAACATGGGAGGAGGAGAAACGTGGAGTAAAGATTCAACATGCGGGCCGGGGTAAAGAAGTAAAAATTAAAGGAATGAAAGTAGATGGGTTTGACGGTGAGCGAATTTATGAGTTTCACGGGTGTTATTGGCACGGCTGCCCGAAATGTTATCAATACAGCAGAGAAGAACCTCTGCCGGAGGATCCTTCAAACAGTTTGCATCTCCGTTACGAGAGAACCAAGTCCAAAATGGCAAAATTTAATAGCTATGAAGTTGTAGTAATGTGGGAGTGTGAGTTTAGAGCTTTGAAGAAGGACAATAAATTAAATCACCTGATCCAACTGTCCATTCTAAACACACTTCCACTTAATACTAGGTAGGATGGGTAATACTAAAACGTATTGTAAATGTGAAGAGGGAGAAACAATCCAGTATGTTGATGTCTGATCCCTCTACCCATATGTAAATAAATATTGTAAGTATCCCGTGGGTCATCCTACTGTTTACGTTGGAAATGAGTGCCGAGAGAGAGGTCTTGAAGTAGAGGGCTTGTTAAAATGTAAGGTTCTACCTCCTTACAACTTGTATCATCCCGTACTCCCCGCTAAAATGAATAATAAATTGTTTTGTGCAGAACTTGTGGGGAGACTTTAAACCAAGGGGAATGTTTTGATGATAGTGAGGAAAGGGCAATGGTAGGAACATGGACCATAGGTGAAATTAGAAAAGCTGTAGAGAAAGGTTATGTGATTTTGGACATGTATGAGTAGTGGGAGTATGAGGTCGCTACATACGAGAAAGGGGGATTGTTTACAGACTTTATTAATAAATTCTTGAAAATGAAGCAGGAAGCCTCAGGGTATCCCGCTTGGTGTAAAACACAGGAGGATAAAGACAAGTATGTTTCTGATTTATTTGAGCGTGAGGGTATTCAACTGGACAAGGACAAAATTGCTAAAAATGGAGGACTCAGGTCAGTAGCTAAATTAATGTTAAATTCATTTTGGGGCATGTTTGGTCAACGCGAAAACATGACAAAACTTCAATTGTGAGAGACTCTAAGGAATTTTTCAAATCGTTAACTCAACCAGGAATAAAAGTAAAGTTTGTTGAAATAACTAACCAAGAGGTTTTATTAGTTATTTGGCAGAATGTTGATGACGCCAATGAGGCTCTAAGAACTGGAAATGTTGTAATTGCGGCCTACACCACTGTTGAATTCATGCAAGACTTAAACTTTATGAACACTTGGATGCCCTTGGAGGGCAGGTCTTGTATTATGGCATGGACTCATGTATTTATTTATACAGGGGAGGGCTGTACAGGGTCCCTACGGGAGATTACCTCGGGGAAATGAGTGATGAGTTAGTAGACGAGTACGGGCCCGGCTCTTATATCGTAGAGTTTATTTCTGGGGAGCCTAAAACTTACGCATACCTTGTTTGGTCAACCAAAAAGCAAAAACTAGAATCTGTGTGTAAAATCAAGGGCCTCGCCCTCAACCTAAAAACCTCCGAAACATTAAATTTTGAGCAGCTAAAGAAAAAAAAGATGGTCCTCAGTGAAGCTGCTGAAATACTAGAAATTGAAGAAAACAGAATCAGGAGAACAAAGAGACGAGAAGTCGTTACAGTAAGTGAAATTAAAAAGTTTAAAATTACAGAACCCAAGAGAAAATTTAATGATGATCACGATACCCTGCCTTCCGGCTTTAAAAACAAAGAGTTGCTTAACGGAGCTGCCACTCACGCGGGTACTGAGTGCATATACCTCTATTAACTCGTTCTGTTCTGAGACGCGGTACTGAACGGACGTGCCTGTGTCTTACCCTGTATTTCTCTCCTTGTAGAATGCCTGTTGAACATATTACAACCGCTAACCAGAAGGTGTCTCTTTTCCTTTTACACAAGTAGGTTAAATGAAGATACAGAATATGGCATTATATGCTTGAAGTATGAGTTCTTACTTGACGGTTCAATAAATGCACGGGAATGACCTTTGGTGTTTTCGGAGTATATAGTAGATAAGATAACGGAGGACTCCTCATCAATCACCTACATTGAAGTATTAATAATGCATTGTGATATTTCAAGAGATATATCGTTCATGCCCTTACCAGATTTAACGCCGAAGTTTTTTGATGATTACTTTAAAAATGTATTTTGTAGTGTTACGGAACTGCCTGTTTTTTTTAATCTTGAAGTATCACTCATCCATTTTCCATGACGCTACCATCGATAAAGGTAGCACCTTTCCCTATGGAGCAGCGTTACTCCTGTATATACCAAATGTCACTAGTACAGTTACATCATTCTGCTCCAAGTCGCGGTACTGATTAGACGTGCTTCTGCGCTCCTTTTTCCTGTACTATTGAGTAAATTGTGACATGGCTGCCAAGTTCTATACATTCAATAACAAACCAGTATTGGTTCTGTTTGATAATGAAGGAAAGCCATGGTTTAAAGCTAAAGACGTAGCTACTGCTCTAAAACATGTTAATGGCTGGAGTGCAGTTCGGAAACATGTAGATGATAGCGATAAATTAACTGTTGGTAGTTTTTCTGACGCCCAAAAACAGGGCGTTGGGCCTATTGAGAAAACAACGGTTTTCATAAACGAAGCCGGATTATGTTCTTTGATGTTAAAATCAACTACTCCTGAGGCAAGGCTGTTAGTAAGAAGTTTGTTGCCGGAGAAGTTTTACCTTACTTACACAAATATGAAAGATGAAAGTTCACTTTAAATGTAATTTTTCTTTAAAATCACAAGTTCCCACTGTATGTGTGTGTGTGTGTGTGTGTGTGTGTGAATGAAGGTCCCTGGCGCGGGTGACGAAAAGCCCCGTAAACCTGAATGAAGGTCACTGGCGCGGGTGACGAAAAGCCCCGTAAACCTGAATGTGTGATGAAGGGTTTAGTAGATTGAGGGCCTGGCTAACACCCAGGTTACTTCTTGGAACAGTCCGCACGGTGGGACTTGTAAAAAATAAAATAAAATAAACAATAAAAGGAGGTAGCATTTTGTTATGGAGTGGCTACTACTGTGAGAGGCGATGGTTGGGGCCTCTCACCCCAGAGGTTAGGCCTCCAGGGGAAGCTCTGGGTAACCAAAAAGAACGCGCCGACGCTCCTACGGCCTAGCCTAAAGGCCTACCGTGGTGTGGAAACGTGAGCGTTCAAAATTATTTCACCGGGGTTAGGAGTGTTTAGCCGATAAATTTAAAAAGATCCCCGTTAAGGTGAAATGTAACACATTATAATGTAGCTTCAGCGGAGGCAGGAGTAAATGACCGAGAAATTTAAGAAGTTTCGGTCAATTTAAATGTAACCCCCGATAAAGGTAACTTCAGCGGGCTTGGACATAGTTGACCGAGAAATTACATGAACAAAGTACCACACGGTCCCCGGCAAGCAGGTTAATAAACCCGTGGAGTGGGGTTATCAGTTTCTTGCCTGTAGTTTTCTGCTGGTTTTTACAAGCCTCTTCTCTCCTTTAAGTTACTGTAATTAGTATATTGAGGTTTCTAAACAGTATAACTGTCTGACTTGGCTATTAGTGTTGTGTTTGTATTCAATTGTTTGATTTGGTAGTTTACAGTAAAGGAATTAAACAAACCCTGACTTCCATGTGTCAGGCGTAGTGTTGTATTTGTATGTGCTGGGTAACAGTAATCTTACTTTCTATTCTTGATCTTTAATGCGGTTTTGGTTAGAGTAGTGTTTTCTACCTTCCTTAGAGTTAACTTTTGGTAACTTGTAGTTCTGATTTGACTTGCGTAGTTTGTGTGTTAGTGTTTTTCTGACTTGCGTAGTGATAGAGGTACCGTGTCACGGAGTGCCCGGGGTCCTAGACGGTGGAGACTCGATGGATCTAGGCTGAAACACTGGCCGCAGGGAAACGTTTGACTTGGAAGTATCTGACCGAAGGATTTAAAACGTTGCAGGCCAAGTACATCAAGGCCCCCGGGGCAGTTTTTAGCGGTATTGGGTACGATTGGTCAAGTTATTACGCCGTCAAAATACACCACGGCCCTGGCAAACAAGTAAACGGACTTTGAAATATTTTGACCGGGAAATTTAAATGATGGGAAAATAAAATGTACTCACACAAGTGCAGCTGTTCAACAATCCTCCAGCCACAGGCCTCTGGCAATTGTAATATATGAGTGGTTGAATCGGTCGGCTGGTAGAATACCCGAGCGGGACTTTAAACTGTTACCGCACGTTTGCCTCGAGAGCTTGAGGGTGCCATCTCTGTCAAACAAGAACAGAATTGTAAACAATCCGTGGTTTAAAGCAAAATATATTGCTGGGATTTTAGAATATAAAAATATGGAAACGCTAATAATAGCAGTTTTAGTTACAATGAAAAAAGAACAATATTTATTAATGAATAATGTATCCGTCTTTTATAATCTCATTTACTTATCGTAATGCATTATTCGCAATACCTCCTTCCTTCCCAACGGTATTATGGACTGTAGTGCTGAATTGTAGTTTTTTCTGTGCTAAAATATAATATTGTGTTGAATAAGGTAGGGGGCATTTATTTTTACAATGTTGTCAAGTAATTTATTGTCAGAACAGATTTGTTTAAGAAAAGGTTTAGTTAGGCTAAGCGGAGTGTTCATCATGAAGTGAGCTTGACTGGTTCAGGATGAGCAGAGTTTGTGTGTTGAAGGGAGTTGGTGATTGACCAATCGTCACTCCACAGTAATTCTAACTCTAAAAATCCACCGTCTTCAGGTTTTTGGCATTATAAAACTTTCCTTATTATGTTTACTTTCAGTTTATTTGGTGAGGTATGTTGTCTTACCTCCCAAGCGATACTGTCCAGCGGAAGCTTAACACTTTTAGAAGTCTCCGACAAAGGTAAATGATTCCCCAGGGGAGGTAGAAACCTCTAACTAATAATATAGATAAATATCTTACCTTGACAGCGACAATCTCTCCAAGATGGTGTTGTGATGACCCCGCAAGCATCACAGTGTAAAACCAGATTAAACGCTTTAGGATCTGAGAGAGTATCTGGCATGGTATATTTTATACAATGAAACAGTAGACCCCCAAGAGTGAAGTAGTATAGGCACTGTGGTCCACTGTAGGTCACCACTGTCTTTCACTGTAGGTTTGGGCTCAATACTTAAAAGCTGATGTTTGTTTAGAAATGCACTACATATATGTTCAATACACAGAGTGATGGTACCATAGACACTGCCTGGCTATATAATCGCCACCACTCCTCTCGGATTTATTCTGGGTTGTATTTTTCTTTGTTCTATTACAGCTTAGTTTGTAGTTTTAAAAAAATTCCCCCTGTGGGAGTTTGCCTTACTTAGCCTAGATCATGCTATGTTCCCTGCAATGTCCTTTGGGAGATTTTTGGGGGCATAATTCAAAGCAACGCTGAATCAATTACCAGCAGTGACACGTTTAGAGTAGATGTAGCACGGATAAACATTCCAGTAGGTAAAGGAAGGGCAAGACCCGACTTTTACAATACCTTTGATGAAGAATGTAAAGAGGGAATCGAACCCGGGACCTCCTGAACCGTAGTCCAAGGCGCTAACCGCTAGACCACCGCGTTCCCCCCGATTATGCTGCGAGATTTAAGGTATTTATTAGTACCCCTTCAATTATTTTGATACTTACCCGCAGTGCAGAGGTTAAGTTTTTTGTAAGATGTAAAGGATGTTAACAGGTACATACATACCAAATTTCATTAAAATCGGCCAAGCCATTCTTGGGATATTGATTTTTAAAATATAGCTCCTTCAATCTTTTGATACTTTCCCGCAGTACAGGGTTTAAGTTTTTTTTAAATAGTAGCGGAGGTTAACAGGTACCTATATACCGAGTTTCATTAGAATCGGCCAAGCCGTTCTCAATATATTAAATTTTAAAGTTTTACACCCTCCATCATCCCCTAAACAACCCTCTTCTACCCTCAAACAAAATTGAAGGTTAGAGGATGTTAACAAGTATCCACATGTCAAGTTTCAATTATATCGTCCTACCCGTTCTTAAGATATTGATTTTTAAAGTATGACTCCTTCAATTATTTTGTTACTACCTGCAGTACAGAGTTTAGGTTTTTGTAATATGTAGCGGAGGTTAACAGGTACATACATGCCAAGTTTCGTTAAAATCGGCCAAGCCGTTCTCGAGATATTTAATTTTGAAAATTTGCCCCTTCATTTTTTGAGATGCAACCCGCAATATTTTGGTTAAGACTTTTCATATGGGTAGCTACCCCCCTGGAGTGCCTACACTACGTAGTAGGCAGTTTTCTGGGGTTAAAATGACCCTAGGACTTACCGTTTTCGAGATATAAGCGATTTTTAGTTTTTTGGCAACACTTTCTTGCGATATATACATGTAATAGTTTTATATTTTGAGTTAGCGGTACTTTCTGGTATATATACATGTAATGGTTTTATATAATGGTTTGGCGGTACTTGCTTGCGAAATATACATTGCCATAGGTTGGTAACACATCGTAGCGTGACGTAATATATACATATAATAATTTTAGATAGTTTGACATAATATATATACATATATATATATATATATATATATACATATAATAATTTAGGTTTATAGGTAGCGTTTAGAGTGGCAACACTGGCTAAGTGAGGTTAGATAGCCACTTACCTTTCTGGTGATGGTATATTATACACTATTATGGTACGTATATATATGATTATACACTGTAGTATTATATATGGTACATATAATTATATATGATACATATAATTATGTATGGTACATTAGCTCTGCTAAGTTGGCAACACTACCTGGAGGGAAAAAAGTGGCGGGAAGGAAAGTGAGGTTAGGTTTGGCGCCAATTTTTTTTTGGCGCGCAAATTTGGCGGGAAAATGTTCTTCTTACTCTTTCCGGAATAACGCGCTCTAACCACTATGCCATTTCCGGTTCTAACTTCCCGCGACTCCTACTTATTACCCCCCAAAAAAATGGACGTTACAACGTGTACTTTTTCCATAATCTAGATAACCACTAAGAAAGGATTTTAAGAAATTTCCATAGGGTTCCACCCCACGGGAAGTCAAAGTTTTCCATAGGGTTCCACCCCACGGGGAGTCAAAGTTCCAATCCTGTGTTATTCTTATGGACAATCTATGAATATGGAAAACCGATCATCCCCCAGGCCAAACCTCTACACCTACAACCACGAAATTTGGCACTTGTACTCTTTCCATAATGTAGGTAACTCCTAAGAAAGGATTTTAAGAAATTTCCATAGGGTTCCACCCCATGGGGGAGTCAAAGTTCCAATCCTGTGTTATTCTTATTGACATTCACTTTATTTTGAGCTGATGAGAAATTCAATCAGCTGATCATATTTTCTAGTAGTTCCATGGGTTAACCAAACAATGCAGCAAACAATCGTTGTATTCCCGGGTGAAACCGGGTACTATAGCAGCTAGTTTTTACATATGAGACACAGTTTGATTTGTCTAGAAATTGTCTAAATATTTTGTACTTTACATTATTTAATACAATTTTTATTTAATAAGATATTTAACTTTGAAAACTTTGAACTACTGGTAACGCCATCTTGAAACTGAAAGTTGTATGAAAACTAAATTTGTATGAGATTTTTTAGCTGTCTACAGTAACACTCGTACCAATTCTCATGATTTTATCTTAAACTGCTTCAAAGACTAATGATTTTGTTCGATTTTTATAAACAATACATATATACCGACAGACAGAAAACGGGATGAGATAGGACACATGTTATACACATGTTATTGCTTGTTTATTGTTACCCGCTGAATAACATGGTTAAGGGGCCATATACATATTACATAACGCATTTTTCACAATTTCGAACCCCCTCTCCCCCCATGTAACGCACCATAATGCTTGACTAAACCCTCCCCACCCCCCAATGTGTTATGTAATTCAATCGTAGTAGGCTTTAAAACAGCTTAAACCTTTTAAACCTGATTTTATTAGTAATTCGGAAAATGGATTTCAATGAATCATTAAACTTTAAATGAGTTTCTTTTAACAACATTTTTTAATAACTTATTTCAAAGTAAAAATTATACAAACAAACAAGACTGTTACTAACAACATAAACAACAAAATAAATTATCTCAGATAAAATGTAATAATTTTAATTTATAACTAATACAAATAAAAAACAACTTAAAAACTAAAGATGTGGGTGGCATTGCGCAATACTGTATCAAGTCATGATTTTACACTCTAAAACAACACAAAACAGGTGCAAAACAATACAGAACTTACTCAGAACACGTTATGTATTTGTTTTTAATTTAACTGTTATTAAAATAGCATGACAGAAGTATTTTTATATAACTAACTATAACCTTGATTTAGATCTCAATTTGATTATTCTTAATTTCCAAAGATATAGTATCAATAGATACGGGAGTGCGCCAGCTCTTAGGGTTAATATTAGTGAGTTACGTAACGTTAATCCAAACCCCCCCTCCCCCACATAACGCTATGCCATACCCCCTCCCTCCCCCCCCTTAAGTGCGTTACGTAATATGTGTATGTGGTAAGTTTGTTCAAATGGTTGCAAGGCACCCATATCTCTATATCACTATTTAAAACGCTAACACACTCTGTATGTATTTAAGCAAATACAAATTAATTATGAATGCAAATGAGTGAAATGTTATAGATTTTTGTTACTGACTTTTAGAATAACTGATACTTTAGCCGTAAACCAAAGTCATGATGTGACTTCTGTTAGAGGAATAAAAGGCAGGCCCAAGGATGGCAACCAGTGTAGACATTGCTCTACAACTGAGCATTATACAGTTGAAACTTTGCCACATGTCCTTGGACTCTGTCCTCATGGTAGTACAGTATATTATGAAACGCCCGCCATATCCGCATAAGAACTCTGATAGCTGACGAATTTCGAGCCAAATCTTATGAAGTATATGATGAAGTCACTGCCCTCGCAAATAGTGAGACTACAATAAGGTGTGACATTATTGCAATAAATAAAAATTGTGCAGATGGCTTTATAATTGATCCATTGGTCTTTTATTTAGAACGTTTTTCATGAACATTACATGGTTTTCAAAACAACTCGAGTCACTTAAAATTGTATACACAAAGTTCACAACAAAAATTATCTAATAATATTCTACAATGTTATATGACTTAAAACTAACAAAACTGACATGATCAAAAACAAAATTTTTTAAATCTGTCCTCTTAATAACGCATTTTGCAATTTTTTTTAAAGTCTATTGACTGACCAATTCATAGCTGATACTGGACGACAGAGTGTTATGGAGCTTTGGTGCAAAATAAGAAAACCCCTTACGAGCGGACTCACAGCGCACACGAGGCATCTCAAGCATGTTATTGTCCTGCCTGCTGCACCGGGAACGCATTTCGGAACGGGTTCTGAGCCTCTCTCCCTAGTATTGCGGTCTCTCCTCAGTCAGGACTTTACGAACGAGGCAAGAAGTGATGACAAAAGAAGTCAGCCATCGGCAATAAGCCAAGGGTTTTCCGCTGCAACATTTCATAGATTTTATGTATTTAAATTTACCATATAATAAATAAACCCCACATAAATGTAAAATAGGCCTATCTAGGTAATGAGAAGGTTCATTAATTCATTCATGTAAACTGCTTCAAATTATTTGATTTTATTTATTTTTCAAAATTGATCTCACTCCAAATTCAATTTGATATAGTGCAAGTGTTTAAAACAAGTGACAGTGTCTACAAGAACTTCAGAAACATATGGCTGTGACTGACATTATTGAGAACCATGCTGATACAATTTTAAAATTAGTTCTCAAATATGATGGCCAAGTGATAACTTTTTTTTGTGGGCATCTACCCAAAATTAACATTTTCCCCGTAAATAAGTGTTGTGGACCCAACAATCCACTCTTTTTTGTTAGATAAGAAGAGTCACTGGCAATATTTACCCCATTTGCAAGGCCAAGAAGAGATGCCAGTGATGAATAATATAAGACTATGGTGAGACCACTCCAACTTACCTTATAGATTGCAGCAAGCATTAATTGGTGTCTAATTTTCAAGCCTAATATCGTTTCTAGCATTTTAAAATACTTTAAAGCAAATTAAAAATATCAACCTCAAGACTAATTCTCTGGACTTATATTTTTCTATCAATTAATTTTTCAATAGACTAAAGTTTCAAGGCTTAGCCTACCTATTTCCTCAAGACTGAAAGAAGCCAATAACAGTGCATTACAAACTTTTGATTCTGAGATCCTCATTGGCAAAATTTATGAGGACTAAGCATAATAACTAAGCATTCAGTTAAAAATAAAGGATATTTTTACTAAGACAAGAACAGACAGTCATTCTTGCCGCACGAGTTCCCCCCCTGCAGATTTCATAAACACTGTGTAAACCCTGAGCATTCTATGTATCAAATAATAAATATCTCAAAGTTAATCCCCTATATTTGTATACAATAATTTGTGAATCCCTATTTTTTTTATCCTGAAATGTCAACCCAATTAATAAATCCAGTCATTGTATTGTAAATCAGTTTTATTATTTGTAGTATAGACAGCCATTAATTGTTGTCATAATTATCAGATGTGAAGAATTAATTAAGCCAAGAACAGCTGTTAGGTTATCCATATAGCAAACCCTACAATCAAAATAAAATGCAGTAACACAGGAAAGTCAAGGTAACAAGGTAAACAAACAAATATCTCCCTATCTATCTATTGTTTATATATATGTTCATACCCCTATTAAGTAAAGGTGTGTTTTGCACCGCTCAAGTGGAATGTGGTTGAATTTCTTCAGTCGACAAACGTACCTGACGCACGTGTTCTGCACTCTGCAACCGGTCCATTTCACCTAGAGATACAACGTTGCCACATACCGGAAGATAATACTCAAGTATAGAGAGCACTAAAGCCTGCACAAGCCGATGCTCAGCAGTTGCGGGGAACAAGTGCCGATGCCTGTACAATGCATTCTCAAACGGGCCACAGCTCTCTGACTTACAGTGCTTACAAGTCCAGAGAAGGAAAGTCTGGCATCAAACTGAAGTCCAAGAAGTTTGGAAGAGTTACACTCGTTTAGTAGAACACCACTGAGGTACACGCCAGACAAGGGCGGGGATTGCAGAAACTTGCCAGCTGCGAACGTCAACAAAGAGCACTTGTTCAGTCGGATACCACGGCTTAAAGACCAACCATAAATGGCATCCAGATCAGAATTGAGATTGGAAACAGCCCGACCAACTTGGTCATTGTCGTACCGAAGAACCAGCTGGGCATCTTCAGCGACGAGTACAACTGGCAATGATGCAAATCCTTCCCCATGGTGGCAGAAAATAAAGTAAACAAGACAGGCCCAAGACAGCTACCCTGTGGCACTCCTAATATTTTTTTCAGAGAGGCAGAAACAGTCCACAGTATAAATGTATCTTTTGGCTCCTTCCTTCCAAATAGGAATGAAACCATGAAACTACCCGATGATCAAATCTCTAAAACTGCATCATGGCTAACAGCAATCTGTGATCAATGGAGTCAAAAGCCTGAGAAAAATCCAGCATTGCTACCATAGAGCACCTTCCAACATCTCGCGCTTTAAGGAGGTCATCGCAGATTAGCAGCAGAGCTGTTCTGGTGCTGAACCCCTTCCGAAAACCAGACTGTGTAGTTGGAATTATTAACTCCAACTCCAAGAATTCCAACAGTTGAGAGAGTACAATTGTCTCTAAGACATTAGAGAGGGCAGGTAACACGGAGATAGGCCGGAGATCAGCCACCGATAAGGGCGTTTTGACCTTAGGAAGAGGGATAACAATCGCTTCCTTCCAAGCATTAGGAAACACTCCAGTGGCCAGCGAAACATTCAACAGGTGAGTGATAGCCCCAACACAGTAAGGACCTACCATTTTAATCATGTTGATCGTGATACCATCAGTACCAACTGCACCCGAAGTTATCTTATTGATGGCCTTTACTTCTCTTTCTGTCACATAGCCAAAGCTAAACATATTTTTGACATTCTCAGAAAAACTCGTAAGATAATAATCAAGACATTCAAATTGGACCTGACAACCAGTACCCATATTAAAAAAATCTGTGTTAATTTCATCAGGTTTTTGAAGAAATTAAGGAAGCTCATCATCATTTTCATTGGTCGCACTGCTTTTCTTAACTTTAGCCCAGAATTCTTTAGAATTTGGGCATCCTACCAGTTAATTTTGATAGTAAAAATATACTGCAATATTACATACTACAAAGAAATATACAACCTAAAGGAAATATAAATTATTGGATTATTAATTAAACAACTTTTTGATTAGCATATTACGTACGTGTTGTTATTACATCCCATAAGGATTATTAATTGGATCAAACGGGACAATAACAACATTTTTTTGAAGATTTTTCGACAAAATTTAATTTTGATAAGGACAAATTATATCTAATTTCACTTTTGGCAATAAAAAGTTCTGTTCAAATTATAAAAAAAATCATTTATGTAATAAGTAAGTCAAAATACTAAAGTATTATTTGTATAAAGAACTTGCAATGAGCAAGAAAATGTAAATTGTTTATATTTAACATTAAAAATAATTTTCTAAATTAAATATATTGATATATAACTCATTGACTTTACATTCGATTTTTAATTTATACATAACAATGTTCCGGCAATGTTGGACCTTTTTCCTTCCACTTTAAAGTAGTTTATTGGAAGTACATTTATACAGAAGGTAACGAATGCCAGGGCCGTAGACAGCTTTGGCGAGCCCGGACAAAATGACTTGGCCGGGCCCCACCCCCCTCTGCTATCTCTTGCTATCAGTAGGCTACATTGACTGAACAGCATTTGACAGTTAGCCAGCCCTCTTTAAAACGTCAAATATACAAAGATTTTATCACATGTGAAAGTAGGATCTGTAGTTATACTAAACTAAATGTACAACACACAAATTACAAAATGCAAACAAATATCTAGGTGAAAGAAAGGGTCCGAAATAAATTTAAAAATATTGTAAAACTAAATAAGGAGCTAACTGTTAAGCTTAAAATCATATTTGTCTGCTTCTCGTGACTTCCTGATATAAAGTTATGAATCATTTAAAAAATATAATACAATACTAAGGTTACTCCAGCATAATAGAAAAACTATATTTAAAGAGTATCATCAATTTATAGGTTGAGGAGGGGTGACAAGAGTGAGAAGGACCTTCCATTATCAGTCATAAAACCAGGTAGCCTAGTTGGCAGCAAAGTTTCAGGTGTGGGCCCTGCTTCCTCAGTCCTTGAAGATGTGGATTGTGATTGTAGAATACAATGTTACGGGATCAGAACAAGTTGTTTCAGTAGGCTGACGTTTGACCGATGGTAAAAGGGATCGGACCCAGGCACTCGTGTCTCAGTTTTATCTTCATTCAAAGAAAGAAAATATTGATACGGTGATGATAAGCGTCCTGTTGTACTTTTAATATCATTAGAATTTTGTTATCTATTCAGAGATATTTGGCCTCTGGAAGCCTCCATCTCACGTGCTTATTTTGATTTTATCTTTTGGCACCTTGATTTATAAGTACAGGCAGTATTAATGCCGGCGTTAAGTTTTAAACTAAAAATCACCAACAAAATGAAAAAAACCTCCCTTCCCCCAAGAAACTGTTAACTAATAGAAACAATGCACATCACGCAATGAATCAAAATGGCTACTAGCCTACATTATAAGTACTCCGAACCGCAAATAACAAATAAACTGAGTCGAGATACAACAGGTGAATACTGCCAGTGCCGTAGTAAGAGCAAGGGAGGTTAGAGACGCGCACGCCCAATCAAAGCCTGGCACTTTTAGCAGCGCGTCAGTGTTGTCATGCACGGCATGTGGCTTGTGCGTTGACAATTTCCGGGGAATTTAAGTAGTGTCCGGATAAAATTCCGGGGATTTTTTGGGGTTTTACTTTCTAGTTGGCTTTTCTCGCCACCCTCTACACAGCAGGAGCAATACGACTACGGCACGTCACGTCGTGTTACACAGACTGGGTTGTACATTGTGCAATCAGAAACCAAAGCAAAGAGCACGGAACGTGAAATAAAATCATCGAATGTGTACATTGCATTACAAAATTAGGCAAATTAAGAATCTGTATATTAATTTGTGTATTTATATTTTTAAATAATTTGTGTTCAGGCATATTTGAGTGTGACCTATTCCAGGGCCCAGCACCGGCGCGGGCCCCCGTGCCCTCCGGGCCCCGGACAAATTGTCCGAGAAAACCGGCCTGTCTACGGCCCTGACGATTGCCAGGATAATTTGTGACAATCCTGATTGTAACATGTTCCAAGAAAATGTATAAACTTTGAATATTTTCAATTTAAACATTTTTTTAATTGAATATAATTGATTTTCTAACATGGATCAAGCTTATAAGGAAGGTACCGTAGATCTAAAATACCCCCGTTGCAGCAAACCTGCATACTCAGCGAATTTCCAATGCAATATATATATATTATTATACAGCCACTTACCAAGTTTCATAGATACATATTAAAAAATGAGCCGTATATTAAGTTTTAATTTTTCTCCATAAAAATAACATTGGGATTGAGTACTCAGGTTTGCTGCAGCAAGGAACAGAAAATATTAAGTTTTAATGCAAATATCAACAGACCACAGTAGTTAGGGCGGCCACCTTGGCCCCAACATGGAGTCTTATGGAGAATAGATTAACATGGGGTCTTATGGAGAATAGATTAACATGGACTCTTATGGGGGAATAGAATAACATGTACTCTTATGGAGGATAGAATTGGGGTGTAATTACTACCCTCTGCAGCTCTTCTGCTACCTTCTTTGGCAACTATCTATCTTCTGCTACCCTCTGTGGCAACGATATATTTCTTGCATCCCTTTATGGTTAATTATTTAACCCTCGTGTCCTTCTGTTGTTAATCATTTAGCCTTCTGTGGTAATTATTTGACCCTCGTGTCCTTCTGTTGTTAATCATCTAGCCTTCTGTACATCTAACCTCCACATCCTTCACTTCCTCCTGCGTATCTAACCACAACATCCGCAACAAGTCTCTGTCAGCAAACTAGCTGTAACCATTTAAAATACTGCTCTGTAATTGGTTGTAATAAAAATGCATTCTATTGGTTGTAATTAGCGTTCTGTGCCCTGACTGGTCGAGACTTTTAGCGCTCTTTATTCGCAAACGTTAACTTCACTCTGCCCCATGCAACTGCACTGGTCAGAGGTCCTTGCGCTACTCTGTTTGCTGATTTTGCACCTGGAAAATATAACATTTGATCTGATTGTAGTAATTTGAATTCTCATGTATTGTAGTAATCTTGCGTGTTTAGTAACTTGGCTAGAGTAGTGTTGTGTTGACTAACATAACCTCCAGTAACCTGATTTTTGCCCTGTTTTTTTGTACAGTAAATTCACCTCAGCAACCTCACTTTCTATTCTTGTTCTTTTATGCAGTTTTGGTTAGAGCAGTTTTTGTATGTGTTGACTAACATAACCTCACTTTTCTCGCTCAATGTCTCGGAGAGAGTAAGAAGAACTTTTACGCGCCAAAAACAAAATTGGCGCCAAACGTAACCTCACTTTCTTGTGTCAAGAGTAGTTTTGTGTTTGTATGTGTTGAGTAACAGTAATCTCACTTTATATTCTTGTTCTTTAATGAAGTTTTGGTTAGAGTAGTGTTTGCTACCTTCATTAGAGTTAACTTTCGGTAACTTGTAGCTCTGGTTTGACTTGCGTAGTTTGTGTGTTAGTGTTTTTCTGACTTGCGTAGTAATACAGAGGTACTGTGCTCTCCTACATACTATATACCTCTTACGACAAGCTCTAGTTCTTCAGTCTGATTCCAGTCATCATACTGACCAGACGTGTTTTGCGCTGCTCTTGCGTAAGTGTTCTTTTTCACTGATTATTATTGATTCTGCGTAATTTAGCTGTATCCGTGTGAGTTTGACTCTGATCGGTGTATTCGATTTTTAAGCGTTAGCACGGTTTAGCTTGTTTTCAGTATTTAATTCTGTGTTAAAGGGTGGAAGTTTCTAAAAAGAGCTCTCAAAGCCCAGTAAATGTAATTGGTACCTCTGAAACCTATGTTAAACACTTCAGATTGTACGAGACTAATACTGTTTTCAAATTCACTAAACCGCCAAGAGGTATCTCTGAGTTTGATTGGATTCGTAAAGGTTTTAATCAAATTGTTGAAAAGGCTAAAGCCAACGCTGTACCCACTGATTATCTTGGGTTTAAATTACAGTCTATAAGTTTAAAAAGTGCTGAACCGGGGTACGTAGCTTTGAGACCTGTCTCTGAAGTTAGCGGTGATGTTCTCTGGGATATTTTTGGAGGCATAATTCAAAGTAACTCTGAATCTTTAACCTCTAGCGACACTTTTAGAATTGACGTTACGAGGGTAAATGTCCCGGTAGGTAAAGGGAGAGTACATCCAGAGATGTACAACACGTTTGACGAGGAATGTAAAGCTAGGAAGGGTATTGTAGTAATTAATAATAAAGACAATTTATGTCTGGCTAGAGCACTGGTGGTAGGCAAAGCACTTGCTAAAAATGATCCCCAGTATAAAGCAATACGTCAGGACAAGGGGAAAAGACAAACTTTCAGAGCTAATAAACTCATAGCAAAAGCCCGTGTAGAAATACCGGAGGAAGGTTCCGGCATCCCCGAGCTTGAAAAATTCCAGTCACATCTTAAAAAATACAGAATAACAGTCTACAGTTACGATAGAAAAGGCCGGGATATTTACTTTGAGGTAGGTAATGAAGACGCTAAATTTAAAATTAACCTGCTCTTTCACAACGGGGATTACAATGTAATTACAAACTTAACTGCTGCTTTCGTATGTCATTATTTCTGTGAAGCCTGTCATATTCCCTACAATAACAAGGGTGAGCATCGATGCTCTAACATCTGCCCGTCCTGTCATTCTATCCCTCCGCCCTATAAACTTGAACACGGAGGCATCACATGCCGTCTTTGCAACCGCTTCTTCAAAAATGAGCGGTGTTTAATAGCCCATCAAGGGCAAGTTTGTAAAACTATAAAGTTCTGCCGCGACTGTAACAAAATGATTTATCCAAAAAAACGTAAGACAGCTCACGTATGCGGAGAAATTTATTGTGAACCCTGTGAAGCGTTCAAAGACCCCGCGCATCAGTGTTTCATAAAGGTCGATAGGAGAACTCCGAAAGACCGAGATTTTCTTTTCATATTTTTTGACTTTGAAACAAGGCAGGATGAGTCTCTTCCCTCAGATCCCGATAAAAAATTGCATAAAGTTAACCTGTGCGTCTCACAACAATACTGTTTTAAATGCATTAATGGGGGTGAGTGTGAAACTTGTTCTGAGAGGCAAAGAGTCTTTGAAAAAGAACCAGTAAAACAATTCATGGACTATGTAATGGGAATTCGAAAGAAATTTAAAGATGTTTGTGTGATTGCTCACAACGGGCAAGGTTTTGATTTTCAATTCATTCTACAGTACATAATGGAAGAAACTAAATTTACACCAAAAATAACTCCTCGGGGAACTAAAGCAATTTTGATTGAAGTAGCCAACGTAAGGTTTGTTGACTCACTTAGTTATTTTCGCATGTCCCTCTCTGCACTCCCTAAAGCCTTCGATCTGCCTCCCGAGAAAAAGAAAGGTTATTTCCCGCATCTTTTTAACACTCTGGCGAATCAAAATTATGTAGGCCCGATGCCCGACAAAAAGTATTACTGCCCGGAATCAATGTTTGAGAAACCTCACGAAGCCTTCGAGATTTTGTACGACGATCGAGTTGCTGATGATTACGTGTTTGATTTCAAAAAAGAAATATTGGAGTATTGTATCTCTGACGTGGAGATTTTAGCTCAGGCGTGTATAAAATTTAGAGCCTTACTTCTTCAAGAGTGTAACGTAGATCCTTTCCTCCCCATATAACAGAGGGGCTCCTTTGAAGGAGGATCCCTCAGACAGCTTAAATCTCCGTTACGAGAGAACCAAGACCAAAATTTCCAAATTTAATAGCTATGAAGTTGTAGAGATGTGGGAGTGTGAGTTTAATAAATTGAAGAAAGACAACAAACTAAATCACTTGAACCAACTATCCATTCTAAACACACTTCCACTTAATCCTAGAGATTCTTTCTTTGGAGGTAGGACAGGCAATACTAAAACGTATTGTAAATGTGAAGAGGGACAAACAATCCAGTATGTTGATGTCTGTTCCCTTTATCCGTATGTAAATAAATATTGTAAGTATCCCGTGGGTCATCCTACTATTTACGTTGGAAATGAGTGCCGAGATAGAGGTCTTGAAGTAGAGGGCTTGTTAAAATGCAAAATTCGACCTCCTTACAACCTGTATCATCCCGTACTTCCAGCTAAAATGAATAATAAATTGATGTTTGTTTTGTGTAGAACCTGTGGGGAAACTTTAAACCAAGGGGAATGTTTTCATGATAGTGAGGAAAGGGCAATGGTAGGAACGTGGACCATGGATGAGATAAGGAAAGCTGTAGAAAAAGGCTATATGATTTTTGACATGTATGAGTTGTGGGAGTACGAGGTAGCCACATACGAGAAAGGGGGATTGTTTACAGATTTTATTAATAAATTCTTGAAAGTAAAGCAGGAAGCCTCAGGGTATCCCGCCTGGTGTATGACAGAGGAGGATAAAGAAAAGTATGTTTATGATTTCTTTGTGCGTGAGGGTATTCAATTGGAGAAAGATCAAATTTGTAAAAACGGGGGACTTAGATCAGTAGCCAAATTAATGTTAAATTCATTCTGGGGCAAGTTTGGTCAAAGAGAAAACATGACACAAACTTCATTCGTCAGAAACTCTAAAGAATTATTCAAGTTGGTAACTCAACCAAAATTAAATGTAAAGTATGCTGAAGTAATTAATCAAGAGGTTTTGCTAGTTAATTGGCAGAATGTTGATGAAGCTAGTGAGGCTCTAAAAACTGTAAATGTTGTAATTGCGGCCTACACTACAGCTCACGCGAGACTTAAACTTTATGAACATCTAGATGCTTTGGGCGGTCAAGTCTTGTATTATGATACAGAGTCATGTATTAATTTATACCGCGGTGGGTTGTATAAGGTTCCTACGGGAGATTACCTCGGGGAAATGACAAATGAGTTGTTAGAGTACGGGCCAGGATCTTATATAGTAGGGTTTGTGTCCGGGGGACAAAGACTTACGCTTACCTTGTCTGGTCAACCAAGAAGCAAAAGTTAGAATCTGTGTGTAAAATCAAGGGTCTAACATTAAACATGAAAACCTCCGAAACATTAAACTTTGAAGCTATAAAAAAGATGGTACTAAATGAAGCTGCTGAAATACTAGAAATTGAAGAGAATAGAATCAGGAGAACAAAGACACGAGAAGTCGTTACAGTTAGTGAAATTAAAAAGTTTAGAATTACAGGGTCCAAGAGAAAATTTAATGATGATCACGACACGTTGCCTTTCGGCATTAAAAAACAAAAACTAATGGAGCCATCACACGGGTACTAAGCGTATATACCTCTAAACATCAGCTCTGTTACCTCATTCTGTTCTGAGACACGGTACTGAACGGACGTGTCTGTGTCTTACCCTGCTTGTCTCTTCTTTTAGAATGCCTGTTGAACATATTACACCCACTAACCAAGAGGTGTTTCTTTTCCTTTTACACAAAAGTAGGTTAAATGAAGATTCAGAAAGTGGCATTATATGCCTGGAGTATGAGTTCTTACTTGACGGTTCAATAAATGCACAGGAATGGCCTTTGGTGTTTTCGGAGTATATAGTAGATAAAATAACGGAGGACTCCTCATCAATCACCTACATTGAAGTATCAATAATGCACGGTGGTATTTCAAGAGATATATCGCTCATGCCCCTACCTGATTTAACACCGAAGCTTTTTGATGATTACATTAAAAAAGTATTTTGTAGTAATAAGGAACTGCCTGGTTGTTTAAGTTTTGAAGTATTACTTATGCCATAATGCTACCCTCGATAAAGGTAGCACCTTTCCCTATGGAGCAGTGTTACTTTTGTACATACTTCTTGTCACTAGTACAGTTACATCATTCTGCTCCAAGTCGTGGTACTGATCAGACGTGCTTCTGCGCTGTTTTTGTCTGTAAAAACGTAATTGTGACATGGCTGCTAAATACTATACATTTAATAACAAACCGGGATTGGTTCTGTTTGATAATGAAGGAAAGCCATGGTTTAAAGCTAAAGATGTAGCGTCTGCTCTTAAGCATGTTAATGGCTGGAGTGCAGTTCGGAAACATGTAGATTACAATGATAAATTGACTGTTGGAAGTTTTTCTGAGGCCCAAAAACAGGGCGTTGGGCCGATTGAGAAAACTACAGTTTTCATAAACGAAGCCGGATTATGTTCTTTAATGATAAAGTCGACTACTCCCGAAGCAAGACTGCTAGTAAGAAGTCTGTTGCCGGAGAAGTTTTACCTTACTTACACAAATATGAAAGATGAAAGTTCACTTTAAATGTTAGTTTTAAAATCACAAGTTCCAACTGTATGAATGTGTGTGTGAATGAAGGTCCCTGGCGCGGGTGACTAAAAACCCCGTAAACCTGAATGAGTAGACTTAGTAGATTGAGACGTCTGGCTAACACCCAGACTGCTCTTTTGAATGGGTGTGTGTGAATGTGTGATGAAGGATCTAGTAGATTGAGGCGTCTGGCTAATACCCAGGCTACTCTTTTGAACGGCTCATGTGTGATGAAGGATCTAGTAGATTGAGGCGCCTGGCCAACACCCAGACTACTCCTTCGAACGAGCCGGTGTGAATGAAGGATTTTGTACATTGAGGAGCCTTGCTAACACCCAGAATACTCCTTGGAACAATCCGGTGGGACTTGTAAAAAGTAAATAAATATAAAGCAAATAAAAAAACTCTATCCTTTCGTTTGCTAAAAGGGAGAGGGCTTTTATTTTGTACTGGACGTCAACCAGGTAATCTGGACTGGCTCACGCACGAAATAAAGGTTGAACCTGGGTGCTCATGCACGAATGGTCTCAAACCCCATTCAAGCAAACATACACTTACCGAGGGTTTGTCAAAGAATGCCCGGAGATCTAGACGGTAGCTGTGGAGTCTCAATGGATCGAGGTTGGAGCACTGACCGCAGGAGAACATCTGACTTGGAAAGATTTGACCGGAGATCGAGAGATCGATAGATATTTGTCCCCGGTGGACAGTTTTCAGCGGACTTGGAGGTATTTTATAGCTTAAGGTTTCCATCAAAGAAAAACATACACCAGTAACCAGTTTTAGCGGACCTGGTATTATTTGACCGAGAAATTTAAAATGCTTGGGCAAAGTTAAATGTAGCCCCCGGTAAACAGTTTCAGCGGACTCGATACTCTTTGACCGAGAAATTTAAAAGGTTTGGGCAAAGTTAAATGTAGCCCCGGTAAACATATTTTAGCGGACTCGGTATTGTTTGGCCGAGAAATGTAAAAGGTTTGGGCAAAGTTAAATGTAGCCCCCGGTAAATTTATTTTAGCGGACTCGTTATTGTTTAGCCGAGAAATTTAAAAGGTTTGGGCAAAGTTAAATGTAACCCGGTAGAGGATTTTCAGTACATTTTGACGATAAGTTAGATCGTCAGAGTACCTCACTGTCCCCGGCAGACAGTTTTAACAAACCTGAACATATTCAACCGAGAAATTACACCATCAATCTTCAGAACTACCTGGACTCAGACAAAAATAACCAACTCAGAGCGAAATAATGTATAATTTCTGTCCTTCTAAAGAATGCATTTTATGCTTGTTGTCTTTTAATATATCCCCATGGTGTATCATTTGTAATCAAATCCCCAATGTTGGTGTTGGTTACAATATTTGACTAGTGAATGCAGTAAGATTATTTATTGATTCTGTTTGTTGGTATATCGTAACATTGTTTTTCAAGCAACCAACTACAACAAAAAGAACACTCTGTATTTGTTTTAACTTTACAAAATACCTTACTGTCTCTTTTGCATTAGTTTAAACTAAAAAAACAGTGGACCCTCAAGTTCCAACACTTAGAATCCTTATCAGGTGGGACCCATTTTGGGTCCCACCTACTTCCGGCGTATGTAGCACAGTTTTAAGATGACTCCAAAATATAACTGTAGACTATCTTCAAGAGTATTTTGGGTGGGGGTAAAATGTATGTAAGACAGAATTAATCGGAAAAAACTAACTCCCTACCTTACCATACCCATACCATACCAATTCCATACCATACCGTCCAGTACAATGCCATGCCATATTAATGTTTCAAAGAGCATCACAATTTTCGACCCTTGTCGGGATGCCAAACGTAACAAAACTACCTCCAGTTTATTTTACTAAAGGCGAGTCCCGATTCCAGACCCTTGGAGCTTGGGTATAGTTTTTCTTTTCTGTTAGTGTTTACAAGTCTTTTCTAGTTACTGTAACAGAGATTTCTAAACAGTTAGTACAAATTAGTCCTGTTAAAATAAGCATAAAGTTCAAAAGTTTCCTTAACGTATTACTTTATAGTAAAAAGTTCCAAGAGTTGTTCTTTAATACAGCTGAACACCAACCAGAAACTTGACATTTTAATTCTGAACCGTATTATACACAACAAGTACAATTATTCACTCATGATGTTAAAACCTCAGTTACAATGTACTAAAAATCTAATAAAAGACAGAGACATGCCCCTAAATAACAACTAAAGATCAGATTGAGCTTGATGAACCCAACTGCTATAATACTAAACTACAAAAACGCCTAAACAACGGGTAAAATCAACATCAGTCAAGGTATTATTTATTTTGTGTGACTTGTGTTTTCGCTAGTTTGTCACTCATTCAACGTTTCTTGTATGTGAGTTAGTTTCAATCACATGTATTTGCCAACTGTAGCTAAACTAAAGAGATTGCTCAAATCTTGGATTAACAAGATACAAAGCACGCAATCCGTACCCATGTAAGAGAAAAACACCGCAAAACCACACTGGAAGTACAGGGGCGCGATTCACGCTCCTTGCACTTTCATTCCCAAACAATCTTTCTTAACGAGCCTGGTTTATATAAATTAATTTTAACACAGAGCTAGTTTTCTTGTATGTGTGAGTGTTTGTTTCAATCACATGTATTTGACAACTATAGCTAAACTAAAGAGATTGCTCAAATCTTGGGTTACTCTAACCCACGAAAAGCAATCAGAGATCATGTAAGAGAAAAATACCGTAAAACAATGCTTGAAGAAGGGAGGAACGAAACGTTCCTCCCTTTGAATTTTCAATTTCAAACGGTATAAATCAATGAGCCAGGGCTATATTCATTAATTTAAGTTAAAACTTTCAGCTCCCAACACCCGTATGCTAGCCTCTACAGACTTAGGACTTATAACCAGATAACGTACTAATAAAAAGACAAAGCCTGATGAACCCAACTGCTTCTAAACAACAGCTAAAAAGTCAACACACCTAATAATAATTACTTTAATTGTAACAGCTACAACTTTGTAAAAATAGCCAGAGAGCCATTTTAGCGAAGTTCTAGTACTTTTATCATCTTCATTGGTTTATATTCACGTTGAAAAACAGTTAAAGAATCATTTATTTTGTGTTGGTCTGTCACCATTTTTCTTGTAGTTTGTTTCAATCACATGTATTTTACAGCGGTATGGTTTGAGAGTAGCTGAGATCTTGGATGATGTAGAGAAAACAATGCTAGAAGGTCGAGGGTAAGGCACTGACCCCCTTTAAACTATCAATCAAACACAGTTTACTCCAATAAACCAGACCATTACTATATTTAACATAAAAAAACAGAAGCTAAAACATTCAAACACCCTGAAAAACTAGTACAGCAGAGCTTGAGATATGGTCCTGACCAGTTTTTGTGATGTTTCTTCATTACAGAGTTTAAATTGTAGCGTGGGTTAATAAGTACCAAACTGCATTTCAATCGCCCCAACAACTCTCAAGATTTACATTTTAAAGTATAGCAACTGAGCGAAAAGTGAGGTTATGTTTGGCGCCAATTTTTTTTGGCGCGTAAATGTTCTTCTTACTCTTTCGTATTCTTAGTGTAGGCACTACAGGGGGGTAGCTACCCATATGAAAAATCTTAACTAAAATGTTGCGGGTTGCATCTCAAAAAATGAAGAGGCAAATTTTCAAAATGAAATATCTCAAGAACGGCTTGGCCGATTTAAATGAAATTTGGTATGTAAGTACTTGTTAACCACCGCTACATCTTACAAAAACTTAAACTCTGTACTGTGGGAAAGTATCCGAAAATTGAAGGAGCCATACTTTAAAAATCAAAATCTTAAGAACCGTTGGGCCTATTTTAATAAAACTTGACATGTGGGTACTTGTTAACATCCTCTAACTTTCAATATTGTTGGAGGGTAGGAAAGGGTTGTTTAGGGGCTGATGGAGGGTGTAAAACTTTAAAATTTAATATTTTGAGAATGGCTTGGCCGATTCTCATGAAACTTGGTATGTATGTATGTACCTGTTAACCTCCTCTACATCTTACCAAAACCTAAACACTGTACTGCAGGTAAGCATCAAAACAATTGCAGGAGCTATACTTTGTAATTTATTGAGAACGGCAGGACCGACTTACATGAAACTTGGTATGTATGTACCTGTTAACCTCCTCTACATCTTACAATAACCTAAACTCTGTACTGTGGGTAAGTATGAAGACATTTGCTATACTTTAAAATGTAAATCTTGAGAGTTGTTGGGGCGATTGAAATGCAGTTTGGTACTTATTAACCCACGCTACAATTTAAACTCTGTAATGAAGAAACATCACAAAAACTGGTCAGGACCATATCTCAAGCTCTGCTGTACTAGTTTTTCAGGGTGTTTGAATGTTTTAGCTTCTGTTTTTTATGTTAAATATAGTAATGGTCTGGTTTATTGGAGTAAACTGTGTTTGATTGATAGTTTAAAGGGGGTCAGTGCCTTACCCTCGACCTTCTAGCATTGTTTTCTCTACATCATCCAAGATCTCAGCTACTCTCAAACCATACCGCTGTAAAATACATGTGATTGAAAAAAACTACAAGAAAAATGGTGACAGACCAACACAAAATAAATGATTCTTTAACTGTTTTTCAACGTGAATATAAACCAATGAAGATGATAAAAGTACTAGAACTTCGCTAAAATGGCTCTCTGGCTATTTTTACAAAGTTGTAGCTGTTACAATTAAAGTAATTATTATTAGGTGTGTTGACTTTTTAGCTGTTGTTTAGAAGCAGTTGGGTTCATCAGGCTTTGTCTTTTTATTAGTACGTTATCTGGTTATAAGTCCTAAGTCTGTAGAGGCTAGCATACGGGTGTTGGGAGCTGAAAGTTTTAACTTAAATTAATGAATATAGCCCTGGCTCATTGATTTATACCGTTTGAAATTGAAAATTCAAAGGGAGGAACGTTTAGTTCCTCCCTTCTTCAAGCATTGTTTTACGGTATTTTTCTCTTACATGATCTCTGATTGCTTTTCGTGGGTTAGAGTAACCCAAGATTTGAGCAATCTCTTTAGTTTAGCTACAGTTGTCAAATACATGTGATTGAAACAAACACTCACACATACAAGAAAACTAGCTCTGTGTTAAAATTAATTTATATAAACCAGGCTCGTTAAGAAAGATTGTTTGGGAATGAAAGTGCAAGGAGCGTGAATCGTGCCCCTGTACTTCCAGTGTGGTTTTGCGGTGTTTTTCTCTTACATGGGTACGGATTGCGTGCTTTGTATCTTGTTAATCCAAGATTTGAGCAATCTCTTTAGTTTAGCTACAGTTGGCAAATACATGTGATTGAAACTAACTCACATTCAAGAAATGTTGAATGAGTGACAAACTAGCGAAAACACAAGTCACACAAAATAAATAATACCTTGACTGATGTTGATTTTACCCGTTGTTTAGGCGTTTTTGTAGTTTAGTATTATAGCAGTTGGGTTCATCAAGCTCAATCTGATCTTTAGTTGTTATTTAGGGGCATGTCTCTGTCTTTTATTAGATTTTTAGTACATTGTAACTGAGGTTTTAACATCATGAGTGAATAATTGTACTTGTTGTGTATAATACGGTTCAGAATTAAAATGTCAAGTTTCTGGTTGGTGTTCAGCTGTATTAAAGAACAACTCTTGGAACTTTTTACTGTAAAGTAATACGTTAAGGAAACTTTTGAACTTTATGCTTATTTTAACAGGACTAATTTGTACTAACTGTTTAGAAATCTCTGTTACAGTAACTAGAAAAGACTTGTAAACACTAACCGAAAAGAAAAACTATACCCAAGCTCCAAGGGTCTGGAATCGGGACTCGCCTTTAGTAAAATAAACTGAAGGTAGTTTTGTTACGTTTGGCATCCCGACAAGGGTCGAAAATTGCGATGCTCTTTGAAACATTAATACGGCATGGTATTGTACTGGACGGTATGGTATGGAATTGGTATGGTATGGGTATGGTAAGGTAGGGAGTTAGTTTTTTCCGATTAATTCTGTCTTACATACACTTTACCCCCACCCAAAATACTCTTGAAGATAGTCTACAGTTATATTTTGGAGTCATCTTAAAACTGTGCTACATACGCCAGAAGTAGGTGGGACCCAAAATGGGTCCCACCTGATAAGGATTCTAAGTTTTGGAACTTGAGGGTCCACGGTTTTTTAATTTAAAGTAATTCAAAAGAGACAGTAAGGTATTTTGTGAAGTTAAAACAAATACAGAGTTGTCTTTTTGTTGTAGTAGGTTGCTTGAAAAACAATGTTACGATATACCAACAAACAGAATCAATAAATAATCTTACTGCATTCACTAGTCAAATATTGTTAATTTATCATTGTAATCTACATGTTTCCGAACTGCACTCCAGCCATTAACATGCTTAAGAGCAGACGCTACATCTTTAGCTTTAAACCATGGCTTTCCTTCATTATCAAACAGAACCAATACCGGTTTGTTATTAAATGTATAGTATTTAGCAGCCATGTCACAATTACGTTTTTACAGACAAAAACAGCGCAGAAGCACGTCTGATCAGTACCACGACTTGGAGCAGAATGATGTAACTGTACTAGTGACAAGAAGTATGTACAGAAGTAACACTGCTCCGTAGGGAAAGGTGCTACCTTTATCGAGGGTAGCATTATGGCATAAGTAATACTTCAAAACTTAAACAACCAGGCAGTTCCTTATTACTACAAAATACTTTTTTAAAGTAATCATCAAAAAGCTTCGGTGTTAAATCAGGTAGGGGCATGAGCGATATATCTCTTGAAATACCACCGTGCATTATTGATACTTCAATGTAGGTGATTGATGAGGAGTCCTCCGTTATTTTATCTACTATATACTCCGAAAACACCAAAGGCCATTCCTGTGCATTTATTGAACCGTCAAGTAAGAACTCATACTCCAGGCATATAATGCCACTTTCTGAATCTTCATTTAACCTACTTTTGTGTAAAAGGAAAAGAAACACCTCTTGGTTAGTGGGTGTAATATGTTCAACAGGCATTTTAAAAGAAGAGACAAGCAGGGTAAGACACAGACACGTCCGTTCAGTACCGTGTCTCAGAACAGAATGAGGTAACAGAGCTGATGTTTTGAGGTATATACGCTTAGTACCCGTGTGATGGCTCCATTAGTTTTTGTTTTTTAAAGCCGAAAGGCAACGTGTCGTGATCATCATTAAATTTTCTCTTGGGCCCTGTAATTCTAAACTTTTTAATTTCACTTACTGTAACGACTTCTCATGTCTTTGTTCTCCTGATTCTATTCTCTTCAATTTCTAGTATTTCAGCAGCTTCATTTAGTACCATCTTTTTTAGAGCTTCAAAGTTTAATGTTTCGGAGGTTTTCATGTTTAATGTTAGACCCTTGATTTTACACACGGATTCTAACTTTTGCTTCTTGGTTGACCAAACAAGGTAAGCGTAAGTCTTTGGTCCCCCGGACACAAACTCTACTATATAAGATCCTGGCCCGTACTCTAACAACTCATTTGTCATTTCCCCGAGGTAATCTCCCGTAGGAACCTTATACAACCCACCGCGGTATAAATAAATACATGAATCTGTATCATAATACAAGACTTGACCGCCCAAAGCATCTAGATGTTCATAAAGTTTAAGTCTTGCGTGAGCTGTAGTGTAGGCCGCAATTACAACATTTACATTTTTTAGAGCCTCACTAGCTTCATCAACATTCTGCCAATTAACTAGCAAAACCTCTTGATTAATTACTTCAGCATACTTTACATTTACTTTTGGTTGAGTTACCAACTTGAATAATTCTTTAGAATTTCTGACGAATGAAGTTTGTGTCATGTTTTCTCTTTGACCAAACTTGCCCCAGAATGAATTTAACATTAATTTGGCTACTGATCTAAGTCCCCCATTTTTACTAATTTTATCTTTCTCCAATTGAATACCCTCACGCACAAAGAAATCATAAACATACTTTTCTTTATCCTCCTCTGTCATACACCAGGCGGGATACCCTGAGGCTTCCTGCTTTACTTTCAAGAATTTATTAATAAAATCTGTAAACAATCCCCCTTTCTCGTATGTGGCTACCTCGTACTCCCACAACTCATACATGTCAAAAATCATATAGCCTTTTTCTACAGCTTTCCTTATCTCATCCATGGTCCACGTTCCTACCATTGCCCTTTCCTCACTATCATGAAAACATTTCCCTTCGTTTAAAGTTTCCCCACAGGTTCTACACAAAACAAACATCAATTTATTATTCATTTTAGCTGGAAGTACGGGATGATACAGGCTGTAAGGAGGTCGAATTTTGCATTTTAACAAGCCCTCTACTTCAAGACCTCTCTCTCGGCACTCATTTCCAACGTAAATAGTAGGATGACCCACGGGATACTTACAATATTTATTTACATACGGATAAAGGGAACAGACATCAACATACTGGATTGTTTGTCCCTCTTCACATTTACAATACGTTTTAGTATTGCCCGTCCTACCTCCAAAGAAAGAATCTCTAGGATTAAGTGGAAGTGTGTTTAGAATGGATAGTTGGTTCAAGTGATTTAGTTTGTTGTCTTTCTTCAATTTATTAAACTCACACTCCCACATCTCTACAACTTCATAGCTATTAAATTTGGTAATTTTGGTCTTGGTTCTCTCGTAACGGAGATTTAAGCTGTCTGAGGGATCCTCGTTCAAAGGAGCCTCTCTGTTATATGGGAAGCATTTTGGACACCCGTGCCAATAACACCCGTGAAACTCATAAATTCGCTCACCGTCAAACCCATCAACTTTCATTCCTTTAATTTTAACTTCTTTACCCCGGCCCGCATGTTGAATCTTTATTCCACGTTTCTCCTTCTCCCATGTTAACCACTGTAAAGCAATGGCTGACTGATTGTCTGCAAGTCGGTACCCTGATTTTGGTATAAGTCCAATAGTACTTTCTTTTAAGAAGTTACGGCGGAAGGCCAAGTTACATGCACTGGCGATTATTATAGCTTCGAGGAAAGGATCTACGTTACACTCTTGAAGAAGTAAGGCTCTAAATTATATACACGCCTGAGCTAAAATCTCCACGTCAGAGATACAATACTCCAATATTTCTTTTTTGAAATCAAACATGTAATCTTCAGCAACTCGTTCGTCGTACCAAATCTCGAAGGCTTCGTGAGGTTTCTCAAACATTGATTCTGGGCAGTAATACTTTTTATCGGGCATCGGGCCTACATAATTTTGATTCGCCAGAGTGTTAAAAAGATGCGGGAAATAACCTTTCTTTTTCTCGGGAGGCAGATCGAAGGCTTTAGGGAGTGCAGAGAGGGACATGCGAAAATAACTAAGTGAGTCAACAAACCTTACGTTGGCTACTTCAATCAAAATTGCTTTAGTTCCCCGAGGAGTTATTTTTGGTGTAAATTTAGTTTCTTCCATTATGTACTGTAGAATGAATTGAAAATCAAAACCTTGCCCGTTGTGAGCAATCACACAAACATCTTTAAATTTCTTTCGAATTCCCATTACATAGTCCATGAATTGTTTTACTGGTTCTTTTTCAAAGACTCTTTGCCTCTCAGAACAAGTTTCACACTCACCCCCATTAATGCATTTAAAACAGTATTGTTGTGAGACGCACAGGTTAACTTTATGCAATTTTTTATCGGGATCTGAGGGAAGAGACTCATCCTGCCTTGTTTCAAAGTCAAAAAATATGAAAAGAAAATCTCGGTCTTTCGGAGTTCTCCTATCGACCTTTATGAAACACTGATGCGCGGGGTCTTTGAACGCTTCACAGGGTTCACAATAAACTTCTCCGCATACGTGAGCTGTCTTACGTTTTTTTGGATAAATCATTTTGTTACAGTCGCGGCAGAACCTTATAGTTTTACAAACTTGCCCTTGATGGGCTATTAAACACCGCTCATTTTTGAAGAAGCCGTTGCAAAGACGGCATGTGATGCCTCCGTGTTCAAGTTTACAGGGCGGAGAGATAGAATGGCAGGACGGGCAGATGTTAGAGCATCGATGCTCACCCTTGTTATTGTAGGGAATATGACAGGCTTCACAGAAATAATGACATACGAAAGCAGCAGTTAAGTTTGTAATTACATTGTAATGCCCGTTGTGAAAGAGCAGGTTAATTTTAAATTTAGCGTCTTCATTACCTCCCTCAAAGTAAATATCCCGACCTTTTCTATCGTAACTGTAGACTGTTATTCTGTATTTTTTAAGATGTGACTGGAATTTTTCAAGTTCGGGGATGCCGGAACCTTCCTCCGGTATTTCTACACGGGCTTTTGCTATGAGTTTATTAGCTCTGAAAGTTTGTCTTTTCCCCTTGTCCTGACGTATTGCTTTATACTGGGGATCATTTTTAGCAAGTGCTTTGCCTACCACCAGTGCTCTAGCCAGACATAAATTGTCTTTATTATTAATTACTACAATACCCTTCCTAGCTTTACATTCCTCGTCAAACGTGTTTTACATCTCTGGATGTACTCTCCCTTTACCTACCGGGACATTTACCCTCGTAACGTCAATTCTAAAAGTGTCGCTAGAGGTTAAAGATTCAGAGTTACTTTGAATTATGCCTCCAAAAATATCCCAGAGAACATCACCGCTAACTTCAGAGACAGGTCTCAAAGCTACGTACCCCGGTCCAGCACTTTTTAAACTTATAGACTGTAATTTAAACCCAAGATAATCAGTGGGTACAGCGTTGGCTTTAGCCTTTTCAACAATTTGATTAAAACCTTTACGAATCCAATCAAACTCAGAGATACCTCTTGGCGGTTTAGTGAATTTGAAAACAGTATTAGTCTCGTACAATCTGAAGTGTTTAACATAGGTTTCAGAGGTACCAATTACATTTACTGGGCTTTGAGAGCTCTTTTTAGAAACTTCCATCCTTTAACACAGAATTAAATACTAAAAACAAGCTAAACCGTGCTAACGCTTAAAAATCAAATACACCGATCAGAGTCAAACTCACACGGATACAGCTAAATTACGCAGAATCAATAATAATCAGTGAAAAAGAACACTTACGCAAGAGCAGCGCAAAACACGTCTGGTCAGTATGATGACTGGAATCAGACTGAAGAACTAGAGCTTGTCGTAAGAGGTATATAGTATGTAGAAGAGCACAGTACCTCTGTATTACTACGCAAGTCAGAAAAACACTAACACACAAACTACGCAAGTCAAACCAGAGCTACAAGTTACCGAAAGTTAACTCTAATGAAGGTAGCAAACACTACTCTAACCAAAACTGCATTAAAGAACAAGAATATAAAGTGAGATTACTGTTACTCAACACATACAAACACAAAACTACTCTTGACACAAGAAAGTGAGGTTACGTTTGGCGCCAATTTTGTTTTTGGCGCGTAAAAGTTCTTCTTACTCTCTCCGAGACATTGAGCGAGAAAAGTGAGGTTAGTCAACACATACAAAAACTGCTCTAACCAAAACTGCATAAAAGAACAAGAATAGAAAGTGAGGTTTCTGAGGTGAATTTACTGTACAAAAAACCAGGGCAAAAATCAGGTTACTGGAGGTTATGTTAGTCAACACAACACTACTCTAGCCAAGTTACTAAACACGCAAGATTACTAAAATACATGAGAATTCAAATTACTACAATCAGATCAAATGTTATATTTGCCAGGTGCAAAATCAACAAACAGAGTAGCGCAAGGTCCTCTGACCAGTGCAGTTGCATGGGGCAGAGTGAAGTTAACGTTTGCGAATAAAGAGCGCTAAAAGTCTCGACCAGTCAGGGCACAGAACGCTAATTACAACCAATAGAATGCATTTTTATTACAACCAATTACAGAGCAGTATTTTAAATGGTTACAGCGAGTTTGCTGACAGAGACTTGTTGCAGATGTTGTGGTTAGATACGCAGGAGGAAGTGAAGGATGTGGAGGTTAGATGTACAGAAGGCTAGATGATTAACAACAGCAGGGCCCCGAGGGTCAAATAATTACCACAGAAGGCTAAATGATTAACAACAGAAGGACACGAGGGTTAAATAATTAACCATAAAGGGATGCAAGAAATATATAGTTGCCTCAGAGGGTGGCAGAAGATAGATAGTTGCCAAAGAGGGTAGCAGAAGAGCTGCAGAGGGTAGTAATTACACCCCAATTATATCCTCCATAAGAGTACATGTTATTATATTCCCCCATAAGAGTCCATGTTAATCTATTCTCCATAAGACCCCATGTTAATCTATTCTCCATAAGACTCCATAATGGGGCCAAGGTGGCTGCCCTAACTACTGACCACACCAGGTGAAGCCACATACCAAGGTTCATCCGTATCCATTAATAAATAAGCTATTTATACAGTTTTAATTATTCTCCATAAGAATAACATGGGGGGCTGAGTACGCAGGTTCGCTGCAACAAGGAACACAAATTATGGCTTTTTATACAAATATCAATGTAACTCAACTAGGTGAAGCTACATACCAAGTTATATTAATTTATGTTCATAATTAAATGAGGCATAACATTTTTCTTATTCTCCATAAAAATAACATGGGCGCTGAGTACGCAGGTTCGCTGCTACGGGAACCACTGGCCAAATGTTGTTTTTTTGAACAATTATTATCAATAGACCACAAAGAAATTAAGCCATATACCAAGTTTTGTCCGGATACGTTTATAAATAACCGAGATATCGAATTTTTCTTATTCTCCATAAGAATAACACTGGACAACGTACTGTGTTTAGCACTTTCAACATCTCGGTAACCAATTGACGTAGAGAAATTAACAAAAGACCAAATTGTTCGTTTTTTTAAGCCAAATCCAATAGTGTAAACTAAAATTAAATTTCTTAAAATAATATTGATGAACGAAGTGAATCACTGTATTGATGAAGAAGTTTCAGTGGCCGTGTGTGGGTGTGTGTGTGTGGGTGTTTTATTGAAATACTAAATAACTATAAAATATTTCTTAATGAAATTTTGAAGGAGTCATTTGGGATACCAAAGGGATGTTTTAACACAGCATTTGTATTTTATTTTGGATTATTAATAATTATTAAAACTAATTTTAATGTTTGATATTCAGTAGTTGAATTGGTTTTCGTAGTAAAAGCTATATTGACTATGGTTGTCTTTAAAATCTCAGCTGGGATTTATCTGTGTTTCACTTGAGGGATTTCTATCCCATATATGGGATATTTTGACTGCTTGCGATATAAAATGGGATTGTGGGATAAAGTGGGATTTTTTGGAAATCGGCATTACGTCTGCTAGTTTGCTTACAACTTACGACCAGAGCACCTTAGTAGCACTTCTAGTGGATTTTCCCGCCGTACTGGCTGCTGTCCGCACGTATTATGATTTTATAAACGTCACAGAACGAACACTGAACCATGTCAATGTCGCTAGCCGAGCCAGCCGAGCCTGTTGGAATTAACAAGCAAACTATTTGCCATTATTTAGTACCTATGTCATACTCTTTAGTACTACCATTAAAAATATTAGTACCTCTCACGTAAATAAATTATTTAATTTAGTTAATTCACCGTATCATTTAGCCTATGTCGCATTGCTCAAAATCCTTTGAGGTACTAAAATGTAAAATACATATAGGTAATTAGTAGATCTAAATAAGCTCTCTCTATCTAACGGTATAAATATTTTACTAATACATTATTCTATAATCATATAATATTTAAGATTAATTGTGTTGCAATGTTTATCAAATCAGTGGGAAAGTGTGAGATATGACGAGGGATACTATAAAAGGAGAGTCTAGGATAAAGTGGGATTTTTTGTATCAGTGCGTGGGATATTTTTACCGCAGAGTGGAAACACTGCATATTTGTTTAGGCAGAGGCTACGTACACGTCCGACGTGAGCCGCTACTGTTCACGTCCGCTCCAAATTATGCACCGTACGTTACTTTTCCTGTGATTTTTAAAACAAATTGAGAGCCAGAAAACCTCCTAACCTAACCTAATGTAACTGTACTGGTTGGCTACCCTGCTGGTTGTCATTTAACTTTGTTTATATTATCATATGTTTAAGATTGTCTTGTTGTTTGTTTTACTAGTGAGTCTAATGTATTTAATAAAACTTTACTTTACATTTATTCATGTTACCCTTATTTATTTAACACTTCAAATACAACTTAAACATGGCGCAGTCTTTTGCGTAGTTAGGGGTAAGTAAAACAACTGCAATGGTAGCTACCATTTTAAACTAACAAGCAACATGTCTCATACACATATAAGAATGCCTGAACCTTTTTCCTTCCAACCATCGGAATGGTCATCTTGGAAGAGACGTTTTGAGCGAAATCGTACAATAAGTGATTTAGATGAAACTTCTGAAGAAAAGCAAGTCAGTACGCTGATTTATGCAATGGGCTCAAAATCAGAAGAAATCCTTTTGTCCTTCAATCTTACTGCTGAACAAACAAAATTCGATGTTGTTATGGCCAAATTTGATGGTCATTTTACTCCAAAGAAAAACATTATCTATGAAAGAGTCAAATTTCTACGTCGGAAACAAGGCACTTCAGAAACTGCAGAAGATTTTGTGACAGATTTATATTCATTAGCTCGAACTTGCGAATGGGGGACCCTTGAAGAACAAATGCTACTAATGGTTATTATTATTGGTATGCATGACCAAGATCTTAGTGACAAACTGCAACTAGAAAATAAAGTGACTTTAGAAACTGCTATAGCATCTCTTCGTAAATCAGAGTAATTGAAACGTCAAAAAGAAGAACTAAACTTGACATCAATCGATGCTGTGAACAGAAATCAACAGAATTCGTGCAGTCTTCAAAACTCTCGGTTTGATTATCCAAGACGTTCATTTAAAAAAGAGACACACAATCAAAGGCCTCCGAAGTATTCAAGTTCGACAGTAAACAAATACTCAGAATCTTGTGTATGGTGTGGTTCAACGCCTTCTCATCGAAGAGGAATATGCCATGCAAAAAACAAAAAATGTTCTAAATGCATCAGCCGAACTGGACATTTTTCACACTGCTGTTTACAAAATAAAGTTCGTGAAATTGATTTGAATGATTCAGACGACTCTTCTGATTGTGATAATGGACCTCGTCCATCAAAACACTTTGTCGGATGTGTAAAATCCAATGAAGTTAAGAAAGATCCATGGCTTATTGACGTGGGTATTAACGAAAACGACACAGTGAAGTTTAAAATTGACACGGGTGCAGATGTGACAGTTATACCGTCCAGTATAAAACTCAACAAGAAACTCGAAGTTCAGCCCACAAAAAGAATGTTAAGTGGGGCAGGGGGATCACCTCTTTCTGTACTTGGAACCGTCACTGCAATGCTGTCCTACAAAGGACAAGCGTGCAAAGAGAAAATGTATGTGGCTGACAAGTGTACAACTCCATTGCTCGGCAGACCAGCCATAGAAAAACTTAATCTACTACCTGTTATTCGAGAAATATCTAAGACAACTGTACCTTCTAACAACTGGTTTAAAGAATTTCCTGACCTCTTCTGTGGACTCGGGAGAATGAAGGGAAGCTACAAAATTGAACTGAAAGAGGAGGCAAAACCTTTTGCAATTACAGTACCACGTCGGATTCCCGTTCCACTTTGGGATAAAACCAAGAAGGAGATTGAAAAAATGGTGCAAATGGATGTCATAACTCCAGTTGATTATGCTACTTCATGGTGTGCCCCAATGGTCGTCGTGCCAAAAAAGGAAAGTACTCAAGTTAGAATATGTGTGGACCTCACTATGCTGAATAAAAATGTTTATCGGCAAACACACCCAATTTGGGGAATCGATTATACAATGGCTCGAATAAAAAACGCAAAGGTCTTTTCCAAGCTGGACGCCAACCATGGGTTTTGGCAGATTGCTCTTGCTGAAGAGTCACAAGACCTTACTACGTTCTTAACACCGTGGGGACGTTACAAATTCAAAGTTCTTCCATTTGGAATCACTAGTGCTCCTGAGTATTTCCAAAAACGAATCCAAGAAGCTCTAGGTTCTCAACAAAACTGTTTGGCCCATATAGATGACATACTTATATGGGGCTCAAGTCAAGCGGAACATGACAAAATTGTACACGGAGTTCTTCAGAAGCTTAGGAATGCTGGAATAACCTTAAATAAGGAGAAAACTGTTTTTTCGCAGCCCGAAGTACAATTTCTAGGGCATCACATTTCATCCCGAGGCGTTCAAATCAGCCAAGAGAGAGTTAAAGCCATTCTTCAGATGAAACCTCCAACTGACAAGAAAGAAGTACAACGTTTTCTCGGTATGATAAATTTTTGTGGCAAATACATTCCAAACAGATCTGAAATTCTGAAGCCCATTCATGACCTCCTCAAAGAAAAAAACGAATGGTTTTGGGGAGAACAACAACAAAATGCCTTTAAAACTATACAGAAACTTTTGACCACCACACCCCAACTCGCATTTTACGACCCTCGCTTGCCTACCCTCGTGTCAGCTGACGCTTCTTCATACGGGCTCGGCGGAGTACTCCTTCAGAAGCAAGATGATGGCAAATTCAGACCAGTTTCGTATATTTCGCGATCACTTACTGAAACTGAAAGGAACTACTCAAATATAGAAAGAGAAGCTTTAGCTGTTACATGGGCATGTGACAAGCTGAGAGATTATATAATTGGTCGGGATATTGTCATCGAAACTGACCACAAACCTCTTGTGAAAATATTTTCGTCAAAAAATTTGGATGAGATTACACCTCGCTTACAGCGAATGAGACTTCGTATGATGCGGTATTCTTACTCAATAACATATACTCCAGGAAAACATCTTGCTCCTGCAGATTGCCTTTCTAGATGTCCAATTCCTATTAAGGAAAAATATGATATGGAAGAGGAAATTGAAGCCTTTGTTAATAATGTGGTTGAATCTATACCTACAACTGATCAAAACATAACCAAGTTATGGAAAGCTCAGCAAGCAGATTCAATCTTCAAGATGATTGAAAAGTATTGCGTTACTGGATGGCCAGAAAAATCACAACTTCCAGTTCAACTAGTCCCTTACTTCTCAGTTAAAGACGAAATATCTTTGGCAGAAAACTTGCTGCTTCGCAATTCAAGGATAATTGTACCATCAAGTCTTCGTGAAGAAATGCTTCATAGAATTCATGTTGGCCATCTGGGGGCTACTAAATGTCGAGAAAAGGCTAGATTCAGCTTATGGTGGCCAGGAATGGCATCAGACATAAATATCATGGTTGCATCATGCCCCATGTGTATAAAGTGTAGAGAAAATCTAAATGAGCCTCTCATTTGCTCTGAGTTTCCTTCTCGTCCATGGGAAAAAGCAGCAATGGATCTGTTCAAAGTCAATGAAAAGTGGTTCATTACGATAACAGATCAGTTTTCCAGGTACTTTGAAATTGCAACTCTACAATCGCTCACTGCCTCTGAAGTTATTGAGAAATGCAAGTCAACATTTTCTCGTCATGGTATCCCTGAGGTGGTATATTCTGACAGTGGAACCCAATTTGGAGTTACAAGTTCCGAATTTAAAAAATTCGCCCAGCAATACAACTTTGTATGTAAAACCAGCAGTCCTCAGTTTCACCAGAGCAATGGGTCGGCAGAAGCAGCTGTTAAAATTGCTAAAACTATACTAAGGAAAAACAAAGAAGACCCCTATTTGGCACTACTTTCTTACAGGAACTCTCCCCTTGCCAATGGATACAGTCCAGCACAGTTACTAATGGGACGTCGACTTCGTGATACTTTGCCTACCCTACCACGTCACCTTGAGCAAAAGCCAGACCTTACTCATCTCCGAGAAAAAGAGATTCGTTATAGAGAAAACTACAAACGGAACTATGATAAACGACATGGTACTCACCCATTACCAATGTTAAATATGGGTTCCAAAGTTTGGATTTCTGATCTTAAGCGAGAGGGTGAGGTAGTTGAAAAGCTGAACTATCCACGTTCTTATAATGTGCTGACAGACAAAGGAACTACAGTCCGGAGGAACCGATTTCATTTATTACCTATTCCAAGCCCTCAAAAAGAAAACATTCGAATCCCACCAATGTCATACACCAATGTTCGGTTACCAGTGAATCAGCCTAGTGATCATGAAACAACTAATCACGACCACACTTGCTTAACAAAATCTCCATCGGTTTCACATGGCACATCTAGGGAAACCTCAACATGTGTTATGACAAGATCAGGGCGTTGTGTAAAACCTCCCAAGAGACTTAATCTTTGAAGGGGGAGATGTACTGGTTGGCTACCCTGCTGGTTGTCATTTAACTTTGTTTATATTATCATATGTTTAAGATTGTCTTGTTGTTTGTTTTACTAGTGAGTCTAATGTATTTAATAAAACTTTACTTTACATTTATTCATGTTACCCTTATTTATTTAACACTTCAAATACAACTTAAACAGTAACCTAACCTATCCTAACCTAACGTAACATAACGTAACGTATCCTAACCCAACCTACCCTAAGCGGTAGTGAAGTGAATTTGCCATTACATTGGACGTGTACGCAGTCACTTCGGTTTGTTTATAAATCACCCAAATATAAACATATTTCAGCTATAGACTTGGTTATGTTTTGGTCCATCAATTTTTTTTATTATGAAATAGTTTAAAATGTTAGTGTTATGTAAATTAATGGTGTTTTGTTGTGTTTAAAACAAGGCTTATATCTATTTAAATTTATTATTAGTTTATTTTTTACTGGAAAACTTCGATGTAAAAGATAAGTGCTTGGATGATAAATTAATACAATAGGTTTTGGAATTTTTGAATTACTAGGACAGTATAACTCCGTAACACGGCTGACTGTTATTAATAATCAAGAGTGTTGTAGACCTATTAGTAGTTTCTTTACATTGTGAACAAATTACTTGATGGCAGACTTACTAAACGATCATACGTGCAAACTATCTTTATTACATGTAATGTACCAAATAAGCCCCACTGTCACCTAATGACATGAGATTAGTTTTGTAATCTACCGGTCAGTAAAATAGTCTGGTTACAGTTTAAATTTGTTTGCATTTTCTGTGGTTAATGTTGATTTTCATAAACAATCAAGATGTCCAAAACTCGGTAATCCCAACCGTCTACATTGTTCAACTAATTACGATGTAGACAGATTGCCCTTCTCAAAAATTGTCATTAATGTAGATGTTGGATTTTGCTTTTAAACCTCTCGTGCTGCGATTTCAGTAGCTTGGGGTTTAAATTCGAACTAACATATATTAATGATGTAAACATTTTTAAATTTAAGGTATGAAGTTTATAAGATACTGTTATATAAATAAATCATTGAATAGCTTTTTTACATTAAATTGGTTTAAAACAAGGGTAATAGTTCCTTTTCTCTCGTATTTAATTTTCCTTGGAATTTTAATTTCCAGTGAAACTAGGAGGAATGCCCTATCCCCTAACCCCTTTTCAATCTAGGGGACACGGTGGGAATTCGGGGTTTTGGGTGGGGAAAACGATCTTAATTTGCGAAATTTATTTTTCTGATGTTGGCAGCCGTGATTAGGGGACTATCTATTTTACTGACCAGGAGAAATCTTGACTGACTGGGTACTTCCGGTCGGCGGATTCGCTTCAAAATTGGTACTTTTGTTCTACCAACTAACCCGGACAATAATATAAAACAACCATCCCCCTAAATTTTTGCTAAGGGGTACTTCGCTATCAACTCCCTGCTGACCGGTTAGAAAACCCGACTGACTGGGTACTTCCGGTCAACCGAATCGCTTCAAAATTGGTACTTTAGTTCTACCAACTAACCCGGACAATAATATAAAACAACCATCCCCCTAAGTTTTTGCTAAAGAGCACTTCGCTAGAAAAACACTGCTGATTGGTCAGAAAACCCGACTGACTGGGTACTTCCGGTCAACCGATTCGCTTCAAAATTTGTACTTTTGTTCTACCAACTAACCCGGACAATAACATAAAACAACCATTACCCTAAGTTTTTGCTAAGGGGTACTTCGCTATTTACTCCCTGCTGACCGGTTAGAAAACCCGACTGACTGGGTACTTCCGGTCAACCGATTCGCTTCAAAATTGGTACTTTAGTTCTACCAACTAACCCGGACAATAATATAAAACAACCATTACTCTAAGTTTTTTCTAAGGGGTACTTCGTTAGAAAAACCCTGCTGACTGGTCAGAAAACCCGACTGACTGGGTACTTCCGGTCGGCCTATTCACTTCAAAATTGGTACTTTTGTTCTACCAACTAACCCGGACAATAATATAAAACAACCATTACTCTAAGTTTTTGCTAAGGGGTACTTCACTAGAAAAACCCTGCTGACTGGTCAGAAAACCCGACTGACTGGTCAGAAAACCCGACTGACTGGGTACTTCCGGTGAACCGATTCGCTTCAACATTGGTACTTTTGTTCTACCAACTAACCCGGACAATAACATAAAACAACCATCCCCTACGTTTTTGCGAAAGAGCACTTCGCTAGAAAAACACTGCTGATTGGTTAGAAAACCCGACTGACTGGGTACTTCCGGTCAACCGATTCGATTCAAAATTGGGGTTTTTGTTCTAACAACTAACCCGAACAGTAATATAAAACAACCATTACCCTAAGTTTTTGCTAAGGGGTACTTCGCTATCAACTCCCTGCTGACTAGTTAGAAAACCCGACTGACTGGGTACTTCCGGTCAACCGATTCGCTTCAAAATTGGTACTTTTGTTCTATCAACTAACCCGGTCAACAATATAAAATAACCATTCCCCTAAGTTTTTGCTAAGGAGTTCTAAAAACTAGTTCCTAGAAACACCCTTTCTTCTGATTTTTCTAATTACTTTATATTTGGTTACTTATCCGGATAAATAATAAAAATGAACCACCTCAAACGAGAACCAAGTCAAATTTTTGATGGCTCCTAACCCTGTGTTACGTGCGCCATCAGGTTGTCGGTCGGGTCTTACCATTACGTGCAGGAGTAGAGGTAGGGGATGCCAGAGGCTCGGCGGAATTGCGCGCTCACACTTAGTTGGCGACCCGTTGTCGGTACGTTCAGCGTCGTCGGAGAGCTGTGTTATACTGTTTTTGTGAGTTTTGTATTTGCAATTGTGAAGTTTTGTGAATGATAGTGATTATTATCAAAGTATTGAATGAAGCCTTTTATCCATCCATTACGTTATAAAAAACTAGCTTATTCTTTTGATTTATTTTGAAGTTTGAAGTATTTTGTGAGCGCTCAAAATGTGTAGAGATATTTCCTACAGATGATGGTATGAATACTTTGTTTTAGTGGTTTCCTTATATGCTAAATAGTGGATTAATAATGTTGCTAAAATGTTACTTAACTCTGTCACCTTAGGCGCAAATTAAACCTTCACTAGGGTTGCCATTATTTTTTTAGCAAGACTAGTTCTCAAACTGATCGGGAAATCTGTATCTTCTCCCCTGATAACGTTTTGAAAATTAGCCTGTAAATCAAAAACTTACCGTAACCACTTTTTGGCAGTGCCGTCCTTCAGTGGCGGAGTTACATAATTGCCGTTTAAGGGCTGGTAACAATCAGCGATCTCTATATAGAGATCGCTGGTAACAATCTGCCCCCCGCAATCAACAGAGGCCTAAAAGATATGTTCTTATACATTGTTAAACAATAATTTTTAAACCAACGCATTAACTACTGAACATTAGAATATATAACCTACAAATATGACCAGCAATCCAGCAATCGTAGAATAGTAATTCAAAACACTGAATTATTTAGTTTTGTGAGCTCAGGCGTGTCTCAGTTATTTTTAATATTGTGTCAAAAATAGTTAGTAGAATGTACGGTACATGAAGTCCGTACATTGGCCATAGTGGGTAGTGGCACAGCGCCTGATAGGCTGAGGGGAGTAGTTTAATTCACTCCGGTTTGTAGGTCTGTGAAGTTGGCCTACCTGCATAACAGCCTACCCACAATTTTTAATTCCATTTGTTAGTTCCTTGTTAGTTCCCGATATTTCCGTAACAATTTTTGTTAGTTCCGCAAATTTAAGGAAGAAAATTAAAAAACGCAATGGGTAGGCCAACTTCACGCTAGCCTACCCATATCCTAAAATGAGTTTAAAACTGGATCAAATGCTAGTTCTATGTTAGTTCCGGATAGTTCCGTTAAAAATTTCGTTAGTTCCATGGTCAACCATCATGTAATTGACAAAAGTATCTTTAAAACTTGGGGCGGGCTAACTTCACGCTAGCCTACCCATATGCTAAAACGGTTTAAAAACAGTATCAATCGTTAGTTCTTTGTTTGTTCCCGATAGTTCCATCAACATATTTGTTAGTTCCATCACCTTACACTATTGAACTAGCAAAAACCATTTTTGTGGCCTTGGGGCGGGCTACATTCACGCTAGCCTACCCATATGCTGAAATGGTTTTAAAACGGTATCAATCGTTAGTTCTTTGTTAGTTTCTGTTCTAGTTGAAGTAATTGAACCGAAGTGTATTTTAAATATGCCCAAGAAAGTACTGAAGAAAACTGTTAATGAAACTAAAATGAAAGATTACGATTGTACTAGAAATGACACCCTGTATAATATGGAGGGACAAATCTAATAATTCATCGATTACTTAATGTTTTAAAATATTGTATTATGGAATAAAAACTATATTCCGTTTAAGGATATGGGAACTATCCGGAACTAACAAGGATCTAACGTTTTACACAGTTCTAATCACAATTTAGGGTTGTTTTAGGATGGTTGTTTTATATTATTGTCCGGGTTTGTTGGTAGTACAAAAGTACCACTTTTGAAGCGAATCGGTCGACCGGAAGTACCCAGTCAGTCGGGTTTTCTAACTAGTCAGCAGGGAGTTTCTAGCGAAGTACCCCTTAGCAAAAACTTAGGGTAATGGTTGTTTTATATTATTGTCCGGGTTAGTTGGTAGAACAGAGGTACCAATTTTGAACCAAATCGGTTGACCGGAAGTACCCAGTCAGTCGGGTTTTCTGACCAGTCAGCAGTCTTTTTCTAGCGAAGTACTCTTTAGCAAAAACTTAGGGGGATGGTTGTTTTATATTATTTTCCGGGTTAGTTGGTAGAACAAAAGTACTAATTTTGAAGCGAATCGGTTGACCGGAAGTACCCAGTCAGTCGGGTTTTCTAACCAATCAGCAGTGTTTTTCTAGCGAAGTGTTCTTTAGCAAAAACTTATGGGGATAGTTGTTTTATATTATTGTTCGGGTTAGTTGGTAGAATAAAAGTACCAATTTTGAATCGAATCGGTTGACCGGAAGTACCCAGTCAGTCGGGTTTTCTAACCAATCAGCAGTGTTTTTCTAGCGAAGTGCTCTTTAGCAAAAATTTAGGGGGATGGTTGTTTTATATTATTGTCCGGGTTAGTTGGTAGAACGGAGGTACCAATTTTGAACCGAATTGGTTGACCGGAAGTACCCAGTCAGTCGGGTTTTCTGACCAGTCAGCAGTGTTTTTCTAGCGAAGTACTCTTTAGCAAAAACTTAGGGGGATGGTTGTTTTATATTATTTTCCGGGTTAGTTGGTAGAACAAAAGTACTAATTTTGAAGCGAATCGGTTGACCGGAAGTACCCAGTCAGTCGGGTTTTCTAACCAATCAGCAGTGTTTTTCTAGCGAAGTGTTCTTTAGCAAACATTTATGGGGATGGTTGTTTTATATTATTGTTCGGGTTAGTTGGTAGAATAAAAGTACCAATTTTGAATCGAATCGGTTGACCGGAAGTACCCAGTCAGTCGGGGTTTCTAACCAATCAGCAGTGTTTTTCTAGCGAAGTGCTCTTTAGCAAAAACTTATGGGGATGGTTGTTTTATATTATTGTCCGGGTTAGTTGGTAGAACAAAAGTACCAATTTTGAATCGAATCGGTTGACCGGAAGTACCCAGTCAGTCGGGTTTTCTACCCAGTCAGCAGGGTGTTTCTAGCGAAGTACTCTTTAGCAAAAACTTAGGGGGATGGTTGTTTTATATTATTTTCCGGGTTAGTTGGTAGAACAAAAGTACTAATTTTGAAGCGAATCGGTTGACCGGAAGTACCCAGTCAGTCGGGTTTTCTAACCAATCAGCAGTGTTTTTCTAGCGAAGTGCTCTTTAGCAAAAACTTATGGGGATGGTTGTTTTATATTATTGTCCGGGTTAGTTGGTAGAACAAAAGTACCAATTTTGAATCGAATCGGTTGACCGGAAGTACCCAGTCAGTCGGGTTTTCTACCCAGTCAGCAGGGTGTTTCTAGCGAAGGACCCCTTAGCAAAAAGTTAGGGTAATGGTTGTTTTATATTATTGTCCGGGTTAGTTTGTAGAACAAAAGTACCAATTTTGAAGCGAATCCGCCGACCGGAAGTACCCAGTCAGTCAAGATTTCTCCTGGTCAGTAAAATAGATAGTCCCCGTGATTAGTTGTACGACAATTTGCCTTTGCTGTAGTGGCGCTACTGGCGTCTGACAGTTGAATGACATTTCCCGAAGTTGCGCAACCCATTGATAATGTTACTCTCTAGATTATTGTAGTAATGTTTACTTTCCAGAGACGTCGCTTGCATATGTTGCGTCATTTCATGAGTCATTGTTGTCTTCGTTCCTGACCAATCAGATGTCTCCGACAGTCATTGTTTGTTCTTCTGTCATCCAGAAAAATCTGTGATGCGTATAAAATTTATCCTTGACTCATTCTTTTTTCTCCCTTAATCTAGAATTACGTTACACGCATCTTTGAAATCCGCCACCCGTTAGTTCTCTCGCGCGCGCTGCTCCGTTCGCGGTTCGCATCGACACAGTGGTTGAAGTGTTGAAATTGTTAGTGTAGCACTGTTTGTTAGTGTTTTAAATTGTTTTTGTTGGTCGCGCCTTCGGCGCGACGTACTGTCGCCTGACGGCGACATGTTTCTTCTGGAGTGAAAACACTAGCCGTAGCCGAGCGATCAGGAACGCTGCGACCTCCAGTCTTGATGGTCAGGTATTTTTTGGTGTGCATAAATTAAGTGATGAGACATTTTTTGTGTCACATATCATAATCGGTCTTAGTTGCTAGTAATATATACATCATTTCCATTTGGGGGCTCACTTTGAAAAACATGTAACTATCAATAACTCGCTAACTCCAAGTGAGCACCTGAATTGGAGATCAGTATACAGTATGTTACTACAAACCAAGACCTTTCATATGCACAGTAATTTTTTTCGCAGAATTCAAATACAAGAGAAAGGTAACAATTACGAAAGCGGGTATATTTCTGTATGTTTAACCCCCTGATTTTGGAGCTGGAAATTAATAGGTCTAATAATAATTGGCAACTTTTTCCTCAGGTGTTATATTTAAAACTCGTCGAAAACCATACGGTGCCAAAAATATATTAAAGTCATTGGCCGAGTTATAAAAAAGCGTGAACAGGCCTGATGGCCATAGCTAGGACCTGTGACCAAATAAACGCAATCAGTTTAATCTAATTTGCTAGGTACACACAGTGGTTTTAAGAGGTTAATTGCTCCACCTCACCATCCAGGGTTAGATGGAAACGTATTCCGCATATTCTCTATTCATTGTTGCTGGATTAGGAAACCCCAGCATAGCTGCTATAGGCACGTTTTCCACAAGCGGGAATTTTGCGCAGGTTACCGGAAGGTTAGGATATAGCAGGAAAGGAAAGAGTGGGATGGGACAGGCAGCCAAATTGGCCTTTCGGAGTACCAACTCCCGTGCTCCTGTGACAGCTGTGATCAGGCTCAAACAGGTGGACCCGCTCTGCTCTCCAACTGGCCTACTCAACGGATGGGGTATCCATGTACAACATCCAGGGACCATACATTCTCAGGTTGGGGACGAACCCCTGAGTTTCCGCCCCGAGCCGCTGCAAGTGGAGGGACCAAAGGTGAAAGGGAAGTTTGTCATAATGGACAGCCAAAAAACTTCATATGTAATGACAATTTCATTTGCTGTACCCAATGTCAGCATCCAAACTGGTTTAGACCAGTTTTAAGGTTGTTCTGGGACGAATATTCTCTATTGGTCAACGCTAACACACCAAGTTTTAATCAAATTAATCAGTATACAAGAGATATATATGTTTTCTATTTCTTATAAGAATATCATCGGACAATTTACTTAGTTTACTGCTGAATGGAAATTGAAATATTCTCCACAACCATATTACCCGAATAGCCTACTCACGAAATAGTAATTTAACCGTGTGTGGATTGGAGTACTAATTTTTCATCTTTTAGAGCTTTTGGTAATTGTTACTTTTCTCTCGTATTTAATTTTCCTTGGAATTTTAATTTCCAGTGAAACTAGGAGGAATGCCCTATCCCCTAACCCCTTTTCAATCTAGGGGACACGGTGGGAATTCGGGGTTTTGGGTGGGGAAAACTATCTTAATTTGGGAAATTTATTTTTCTGATGTTGGCAGCCGTGATTAGTTGTACGACAATTTGCCTCTGCTGTAGTGGTGCTACTGGCGTCTGACAGTTGAATGACATTTCCAGAAGTTGCGCAACCCATTGATAATGTCACTCTCTGGATTGTTGTAGTAATGTTTACTTTCCAGAGACGTCCCTTGCATATGTTGCGTCATTTCATGAGTCATTTTTTCGCAGAATTCAAATAGGAGATAAAGGTAACAATTACGAAGCTTTTTATGGCAATGAGTTAAAACTGTTGAAACCTGCTAAAAATATTTAAAGATCATGGTACTAAGAAAGGTAAAAAAACTGAAGTTTGGGACCTCTTAAGCCCTGTAATTTCTGAACTCAAATTTTTCTAAAAAATCAGGTGGTACATTTTATTAGAAACCTAATATAAACCACCAAATAAAAAATCCAAAGATTTCGAAAGCGGCTCCTCAAAACTGCTCCAGACCTATATACTAGGTTGTTGGGTAACAAAATACTATGGATACCTCTTTGTTCTTACCTCAGGGCTCTGCCTTTACTATCACTCCCAACGTTTAATTTTAACGTATGACTCGTTGGATTTATTTTGTTAAAGCAGCATCTCCTGAAAGATGTCCCCACTTTTGATACGCCGCCCTACTCAACCATAGACCTCCACTGCACAGGAAAATTGAATCATACAAAAAATTGTTGTTATTTTTTTAACCCCGACCTTAGAGCTCCGCCTCACTGGCTTTAAAAGTCGCCTTGTTAAATTTATGGAGGAAAGATGATCCTTGGGTCAGCGTTCGGGAGTTCGGGTCAGCATTCTTGAAGAGTACTATTAGCTGGTCTGGCAGACATTATTCTGTCCTAATGTCATTGAATTTGTTTGATGTCAAAGATTCTCGTTCTTTTTCAAGATGAGCTCTTTCACTTCACTCACTCGCCTCCAGGATGAGCTCGTTAGCTACGCTCACTTGCCTATTAGCGAATTTCCCCTTTTAGGGAAGAAGCTATTACCGTAGGTCTCATGGTAAGACTTAAGCCCGAGACCATAATAACTTTTTATTTTGAGGTCTCCAGATGCCAAAAACACCATTCGTTAAAATTTTTATATATGTATATATATGTGTCCGTAAGCACGATAACTCTCGTAAAAAAGGTCCAATCTTAATGAAATTTGGCACAAATGTGTGAAGTACCATTTATTTGAACGAGTTCGAAAACCAGATGAATCACACCATCCTAAGGGGGGTTTATGGGGGATTTGATACCCCAAAAATGTGTTTTAGCGAATTTCCACTATAGGGAAGAAGCTATTACCGTAGTAGGCATGGTAAGACCTAGGCCCAGGACCATGATAACTTTTCGTTTTGAGGTCCCCAAACCCCAAAAATTCCTTTCGTTCAAAACTGTATATATATATATATATATATATATATGTCCGTGGGTGCGATAACTCTCGTAAAAAAGGTCCGATTTTGATGAAATTTGGTATAAACGTGTAAAGGAACATTTTTGACTAAGTTCGAAAACCAGCCATAAGGGGTATTTTTCGGGGGTTTTGTACCCCAAAAATGGGTTTTTGAATTTTTTACATATAATTTTTGAAATGGTCAAATTTTAGTTTTCACCATTGGATTCAGCTTAAAAAACACACAAATTGGTATTTTGATCATTCCTCTACGTCAATTGGTTACCTAGATATTGAAAGTGCTAAACACAGTACGTTGTCTAATGTTATTCTTATGGAGGAAAAGACAATTTTTATATCTCGCTTAATTGTGAACGTATACTGACGAAACTTGGTAGGCTATACAGTTTCATCTCGTTGTGGTCTATTGATATTTGCTCAAAAAACATGTTTTTGCCAAAGGCTCCTGTAGCAGCAAACCTGCGTACTCAGCTCCCATGTTATTCTTATGGAGAATAATTAAACGCTCTGTCTCCCTTAATTATGAACATTAATGAATAAAAACTAGTATACGACTTCACCTAGTTGTGTTATATTGATATTAGCATAAAAACCCATTTGTTGTGTTCCTTGTTGCAGCAAACCTGCGTACTCATTCCCAATGTTATTCTTATGGAGAATAATTAAAATTTGATGTATCGCTTATTTGTGAATATATTTTTATGAATCTTGGTATGCGGCTTTATGTAGTATTGAGACATATATTTTGCATTGGAAATTCGCTGAGTACGCAGGTTTGCTGTGACGGGGGTATTTAGCGAATTTCCCCTATAGGGAACGAGCTATTACCGTAGGTCTCATGGTAAGACTTAAGCCCGAGACCATGACAACTTTTTTTTTGAGGTCCCCAGATGACTAAAACACTATTCATTCAAATTTATATATATCTATAATATATGTGTCCGTGAATGCGATAACTTGAGTAAAAAAGTCAGACTTCGATGAAATTTGGCTCAAATGTGTAAAGTGACATTTATGACTTTAAGTTCGAAAACCAGAAAAATCAGACTATGGGATGGGGTGTTTATGGGGGTTTTAAATTTTCCAAAAAATCAGTTTTTTTGCATTTTTTACCCTAAAATTTTTAAAACACTTAATTTTGGTTTGGACCATGTTATAGAGCTTAAAAAAACAAATAATATGGTATTTTGAATTATTAAGCTAGGTTAAGTGGTTGCGGAGAAAATCCAAAAAAACCTGCTCATAAAATCTCCTATGTTAATCTTATGGGAACAAGGTTTTTGGCTTTTCCTAAGTTGATTTTAATGTAAACTTCACATTTGCTTTTACCAATCAACTCAGCTCCACAAAACAGTCATTTTGGTGTTTAAATTGTGATTCTACGTCAAACCATTGCAGAGATATTCAAAGTGCTAAACACAGTACGTTGTCCAATGTTATCGTTATGGAGAATAAATAAAATTTCTTATCTCCATTATTAATGAATGTATATTGATGAAACTTGGCATGTGGCGTCACCAAGTACTGGTATATTGATATTTGCACAAAAAATAGATTTTTTGTTGATAATCCCCGTAGCAGCGAACCTGTGTACTCAGCTCCCATGTTATTCTTATGGAGAATAATTAAAATGTTATATAGTGCTTACTTATGATTGAATATTGATGAAACTTGGTATGTGGCTTCACCGAGTTAAATACTATTTATATTTGCATAAAAAACAATTGTTTGTGTGCCTTGTTTCAGCAAACCTACGTACTCATCACCAATGTTACTCTTATGGAGAATAATTAAAATTGTATATATTGCTTATATGTGAATATATTTTTATGAAACTTGGTATGTGGCTTTATATGGTAGTAAGACATATATTATGCATTGGAAATTTGCTGAGTACGCAGGTTTGCTGAGATGGGGGTATTTGGAGTTTTCACATGTAATTTTTATTTAATCAAATTTTAATTTTTTCCATTGAATTCAGCTTAAAAAAAAAACAATTTGGTGTTTTGATCATTGCTCTAAGTCAATTGGTTACTGAGATATTGAAAGTGCTAAACACAGTACGTTGTCTAATGTTATTCTTATGGAGAAAAAGAAAAATTGTATATCTCGCTTAATTATGATCATAAACTGACAAAATTTGTTATATGACTTCATCTGGTTGTGGTTTATAGTTGTTTGCACAAAAACATTTTTCGCCTATGGTTCCCGTAGCAGCAAACCTAGGTACTCGGTCCCCATGTTATTCTTATGGAAAATAATTAAAATGTTAAATATCGCTTATTTTTGAATGTATATGGATGAAACTTGGTATGTGATTTCACTTGATGAGTTATACAGTAGAACCCCGGTTAACCGAAATAAAGGGGGGAGAGCCGTTTCGGATAACCAATTTTTCGGTTAAACCGTCATATGCTAAAAATTGCCTAACAAGGTGTGTAGGAAAAATGAATTTAAAACAATGTCTATATAATATAATACAGTGTTTTATTTCAGCTAAAAAAAATGTTATAATTTGCGACTTGCTCTAAAAACTTAGGTTTAGATTTCACTCATTCCGAGACAGTAGACACGCCAACTCCGTAATTAGCCGCAACAGTCTTTAGCAAACAACCTTTTTCAACTTATTTGATAGCAGCTAATTTATCCGCAAAAGAAATAACCACACGCTTTCGCTTCGATGCCATCGCGCACACACACACCTTTACAGTACACTAATGTACGTAAAAAAACACTTGCTAATCACAAACGGTACACTACTGCAACACGTTAACACAAAACAACAAAGTCCAGTAGTTCTCTGTCTACTGTGACAGTGACTGATGGCGCGGGTAATGGGGAAATTGCCAGGTCGGTGACCGGAAGGGGCGAGTGCGGACGGGGTGGGGGAGGTGAATCATCTCAAGGACACGTCAAACGTCCCTCGCATCGCCGCGCATCACTGATAAGTCACGTAGGCTCTCTCTCTGGAGAAAGGGGCTCGGCGCAGCGCCTCGCTGTTTACATATTACGTACTTATAATTATTTACGGAACCGTTTCGGTTGACCCGGGTTTCGGTTAACCCGATTTCGGTTAACCGAGGTTCTACTGTATTGATATTTGCATAAAAACCCATTATTTTTTGTTCCTTGGTGCAGCAAACCTCCGTACTCATCCCCAATGATATTCTTATAGAGAATAATTAATATTTTAAATATGGCTTGTTTGTGAATATATTTCTTATGAATTCTGTTAAGTAGCTTAATGTGTTATGTTATATATTCATTGGAAATTTGCTGAGTATGCAGGATGGCTGCGACGGGGGTATTTTTATATAGAGCTTGCTTCGGTATTGGAAATGAGTTGCCATTCAAATAGTTTTATTATTTCTATAATAAACATATGTTTATATGCTTTTCAAGTATATTTAGATATCATCCTTTTAACAGCTGTTTGATGAAACTAAACAACTAAAATACAAACCCGACTTTGTTTTATGTATTTAGATAATGAAAATCACTTAATAATATCTTGCCATGATGAAGTTAAAATACACTAGGCAGCAATACGGATTTTGGCAATTTGAAATTTAAGTAATTGCACAACTCCATCTGTAGAGCCTGATATAAGCTTAGGTTATATTATATAAATCAAACAAGTAAGTTGGCCGGGCTGGTAAGGGCCCACACTTGCATTTAGGGTGTAGACAAGGGCCTGTACAGACCCTAAATTCAGCCCTGGCCGTCTGTATGCAGAACTTCAAACACGCTAGAATCCAGAATCATTGTCCCTGTCTCATGTACACTCTATGTGCCTAAGAGTAAGAATATGTTATAGTCAATCAATACAAATGCTGAATTATTTTGACTCAATCCTATCCTACACTATAATATGAGTAAGGTTTGCATGCTCGCTTGCTTGGTTGATTGCTTGCAACTCTGATCTCAAAAACGGCTCCGATTTTCTTGAAAAATAACTAATGTGTCCTTCCAACTACTTGTGTTGTAAAACCTGATATCTGGGATAAAAATAAGTTTTAAACACGTCCCATCCCCAGGAAAAATAAAATAATGTAAAAAGTCACTATGGAAAATTAAAAAATTCACATTGGGCTTTTGGAGATTAAAATAAAAGCAAAAGAGTCATAACAGCTGTTCAAAATCTTTTAGCGAACTCTCAAAGTTATACTAATATAGTTTAAGTACTACCTGGGTTGCGCATTGCTAGGGAAAGGTCAATCTTGTTTATGACTTGGAGTAGTTTTTCACCATGTACCCTACTAACGAGCATTTTTGAGGTCACAACAGTTGTTATTATAGTGTACCTTTGATTCATTCTGGATATGACCACTCTACATGTAATCTTCATTCAAAGGTTTTATTATCTGAAGTTATGGAACCACATGGTAATATCCTATACCACTGATTATAAATACTGTAGTATATTATATAGTCAATGCGTACTCGTAGGTATACTCTAATATGAGTAAGGTTTGTTTGTTTGGTTGGTTGCTTGCTTGCTTGAAACTATGATCTCAAAAACCGCTGTTTTCTGATATTAGTGACTAAAACCATTGAAAGAAGATTGCATATAGAATGGTCTACCTGAAGGGACATTTGGTTATAATAAAACCTGGAGTGACTGTAAACCTGAGTCACTTAGTTTGAGTGACCAATCCAAGATTGTTGTTCTTTCAGTTCTGTATTTATATACATTTTAACAATATCATAAAAGTACAATAATAGCGAAAGGGGGGAGGTTTGGGGGGCGCAGCCCCCCAGTTAGATGAAGGTGCCATTAACTACTTCGGTAGTTCTTTTTCTGAATGGCCTATTGTCCCATGAATGGCGTATGTCTTTGTATGGGGGACCCCAGTCCGTATTTGACTGAGGGGACGAGTATTCTCTATATCCGCTTGGTATGACTGACTGATCCGCTTTTAGACCTCATTTTTCTCCAAGTTCATTATTTATGTGTATTTGAAACATATTGTCAATCTGCAATAACAATGGAATTATTGGGTGTTAATGGGTTGTTACCAAGGTGTCGCGGTATATAGTGAGTAGACCATTTTGTTTGTAACGGTATTTACATGAGGGCATCCCTTTCTGCGATAATAGAAACTACTCCTTATACTTGTCATTATGAACATTTAACAACAGCTGTTAATACTATAAAATCATAGTACAGAAGCAAAAACAGCTGCTTCAAGGTAACATCTAGAAGAGCACCACTATAGAAACTAATAGTACCAAATATGAGATGGATAATGACTAAATATGATTTTTGCTCGATTCGAGCAACTAGATTCGCTTGAATCTAAAAATATTATTAAGCCTTTTTGTTTTTTAACTATGTTTTCAAGTTACAATAACATAGGCAGTGGCATAGCCCTTCAGTAGACCAAAGTTCAAATAACTACGGTAATATAAAAAATATCCTGACTGATTGGATCATGTGGACCTCGTTGTTCTCCATAATATTCTGAATTGTTTTGTACCCCCCCCCCAAAAAAAAGTCAAAACATTATAATATTTAAAATTATAAGAAAGGGGGTCTGGGGATGAGTAACTATCCTTGAAGTAATCAGCTTAAAGAACGTGATTTTATCCTTTTCAATGTTTAAGCGTTCAAAACAACTTATAATAAAATCGGGGTGCCTGGGGGGAACAGCCCCACAGTGAGACCAAAGTAAAAAAAAACTAAATCAATAGTTCTTGGCCTGACTGATTTATCTGACCTGACTGACTGACGGACTCTGGACGTCATTGTCCTCCAAATGATTTATATGTTCATATTTTAACATTATTTTAAAAGTACTACAAAATGGTCGGATCTGGGTGGTGTGGCCCATCCGATGGGTGGAGCAGTTATACTTACTGTGTGTTGCTTGAAGGATTTCAAACCCAATTTAAACCTTATTTTTCTTCAAGTTGCGTATTGAAATAATTTTGAAAAACAAAATAAAGCTACAATAAAAATGGGGGGTCTGGGGAACGTGGCCGCCCCAGTAATACAAAAATTCAAATAACTATTTCAATATTACCTGGACTGACAGACCTCATTGTCCTCTCTAAATTTTGCATCTATTTTTGGGGCGTGTCCCCCCCCCCACTTGAGACCAAGGGGGCGAGTAAATACTCTGATTCTGCTTGGTCTGACTGACTTCCTAATTTCAGACCTCAAGATCTTTGTAAAATTGTGTGAAATACACTGTAAAGTCGAAACAATAATTGAATTCTCATGAGGTATTGGTGACTTGAAACATTTTTTCGTAATGACAGCTGAGCTCATACACTTACGGGATGACAGAGTGTACTCATCTAATTCTATTAAAGAAGCTTTAGCATTGATTGTAGCTATCGGAAGCTTTTGTGGTGCAATGTTGCTAAACTCGAGACCGCCCAATGGTCGAAAATCTACCAAAAAAATGAAAAATTTAGTTTAATATCTGGTGGGTTCTAGTGCGCTCATTTCCCTCCCTCTCATTCCCACCCCTCCCCCACCCTTCCCAATAGATAATATTTTTAATGTAGAGTTAAAACAGATATCTACAGAGGGGCGAAACCATTCCAGTAGTCAGTAGTGTTTTTATTGATGCCTTAAACCTCTCCACCTCATCCTCTCTAAATTTAATGTGGAGTAAAAACGGATATCAGGAGGGCGTTTCCATTCTAGTATAATCAGTAGCATTTTTATTTATGCCCCGAAACCTCTCCACCTCATCCTCTCCCCATCACTCATCCTCCCCCCCCCCTCATAAACAGGATTAATTATTTTTAATCCTATACTCTAATATGAGTAAGTTTTGCTTGTATGTTTGCTTGCTTGCTTGTGACACTGATCTCAAAAACGGCTCCAACGATTTCCTTAAAATGTTCAAAATAACTAATTTCTGGGATAAAAATAAGTCTAGACAGGCCTCATCTCCAGGGAAAATCAAATAATGTAAAAAAACTAAAATGAAAAGTTAAAAAAATTAACATTGGGCTTATGGAGTTTCAAATCAAAACAAAAGAATTGTAACAGCTGTCCTTAATCAACCAGGGAACTGTCAAAGTAATACTCATGTTGTTTATGATTATTAATTAACATGTGGTTTCCTGAGAGCAGAGATTAAAAGATTTGAGTGAAGATTACACATATAGAGTAGTAAAATAAATCAAAGGGACATTGAGCTATAAATAACAACTGGAGTGACCTTAAAAATGTAGAAAAGAGGCAAATGAATAATACAAATCTGATTATCAGTAGGGGGAAGTGGTGAAATATTACTACGAGTCATCTAAACAAACTGACTGGTATTCCCCCGAGCAAAGCTCGGTCCCCAGGTATCATATACTCTAAAATGAGTAAGGTTTGCTTGTATGTTTGCTTGCTTGCTTGGGACACTGATCTCAAAAATGTCTCCAACGATTTTCTTCAAATGTTCAAAATAACTAATTTCTGTGATAAAAATAAGTTATAGACAGGCCTCATTCCCAGGAAAAATCAAATAATGTAAAAAAACTAAAATGAAAAGTTAATAAAATTAACATTGGGCTTATGGAGTTTCAAATCAAAACAAAAGAATTTTAACAGCTGTTCATAATCAACCAGGGAACTGTCAAAGTAATACTCATGTTTTTTATGATTATTAACATGTGGTTTCCTGAGAACAGAGATTAAAAGATTTGAGTGAAGATTACATATATAGAGTAGTAAAATAAATCAATGGGACATTGAGCTATAAATAACAACTGGAGGGACCTTAAAAATTTAGAAAAGAGGCAAGTGAGTTATACAAATCTGATTATCAGTAAGGGAAAGTTGTGAAATATTACTCAATGTCATCTAAACTGACTGACTGGCCTTCCCCCGAGCAAAGCTCGCCCCCCCAGGTACTGGAGTGTTAAAACGGATATGAGAAGGGTATCAACACTCCAGTAGTCAGTAATATTTTTTATTTACATTAGTCCTAAATTATCTGCTTTTGCCGTTGTGGAGTTAAAACGGATAAGGGAATGGGGTTAACATTCCAGTAGTCAGTAAAATGTTTGATTTATTAATTATCTGTTCTTGCTGTTGTGGGGTTAAAACGGATAATAGAAGAGTGTTACCATTCCAGTAATCAATAGCCTATTTATTTATGCCTTAGACTCCTCCACCTCATCTTCTCCCCGTCACTCATCCTCACAAACAGGTTTAAATTTTTAATCCTATACTCTAATCAAGGGCGGTTCCAGAGAAGGGGCCATGGGGGCCATGCCCCCCCCCCCCGAGATTTTGGAAAACATGTTTTTTTCTAACTGAAATTTAGGCTAGTACAACTTTTATGAACTAGCGATCATTTCCTATGAAAGCAAACCATCAAAAAAGAATTTTGCAAGCAACAAAGTATTTATTAGCCAGCGCTCAATGCCAGAACTCAATCGTATCAGAACCACTAATGTATTGACAAGTATGATTGGCAACACTGTCAGTGTCAATTCCTCCATCTTGAAATTCTCCTCTCTCTCTTTCGCCCATCACGACCCTTTCGTCGCAGGAACAAGGACTAGGCCTTTGTGCATGCGCCAAATATGAACGACTCTTGTTCCTTTGATTCTGTTCTATAATCAGTTTACTGATTCATGCATGATTTGGGCTCGAACTGGACTCATAATAATGCAACACCAACCTACACTCAACTCAACAGTACCATTCCCACGCATATTAATAGAGGTGCACCACTGATGCATACAAAAATGTAGGAAGTTATTAAACGAAAGTATAATTATTTTGTTCGTTTAGCCTCAATTTGCATCTTATAGAGATCATTGATTGATGACTTATTTTTAATTTCTTTGGCAGTAAATAGGCCTAAGTCTTTCAAAACATTAATCTGTATGGCTATGCCATTTTAATAATAGTTATATTTTGATATTTTGTAATCTGTTGATAAGCAAGAAATATTTATTAGTTGTCAAGCATTGCAACATGCACATTGTAAAAATAACTGCAGGTGTACGCTCATTCTTCACGTAAGAGGATGAACAAAGATTTGATTTACAAAATAATATCCTACAATAGATATTTTACTTGCAATATAATCCATGTAAAAGTGATTTCAAATGTTAAAACATTCATTGCAATTACAATTTGTTAAAGCTGGTCAGAGTGGCATAAGAGTACCGATAACTCCAATGCTTGATCACAATTAAAATGTTGTCAACGGTAACAGAGTCATATTCTGTTAGCAATTTCAAAGGACTGCCAAAGAGAATATGTAAAATGAATAAGCGCAAAACCGAACAAAATATTTAAATAATACAAATATTTAAATAATTGTACTGTACCGAATCCCGCTGAAATGGAAACAAAATTTCTTACTTTAAACTACTTAGACAAGGACTGGCAACAATGAATTTTGTTATTTATGATGCAACTCATCGTTCGTGAAGTAAACTTAGTAAAAGAACCTAATAATATATGATCTCCTGATGTTTCATATACAACACCAACCTTTATATAAAGGACCAGAATTTATATTATTAATGATGATACAACGGAGGGTCGTAAAAGGGTGGTTAAAATCTTTTCTGAAGTAAAATTTTGCGAGGAATCCGATAGTTCAATCAGATTTTTAATCGGACATACGGTAAAGGAGTTATATTATTTTACCAATTTCAAAGGGCCACCATACGGAAACGGTGTAAGTGGATAGGCCAGTTAAGGAACTCGACTTAAAAATCAAAGCAAAGAATTTGTGTGCCAAATTTATAACTGTAATATACTAAAGCGTTCTTGAGCTATACGACCATAACACAAATTAAATTGGAATTAATTTTGTTGTTGAGTATATGGACTCACTTCGTTCATCCAATTAATGTTAAGGCATAAACCACACAGCAATTATTATACCAGGTTTCACATTACTATAAAATAAGGTTTCGGAACGCTCGTTCGACACAATACAACCTAACCCTCCTCCTCCCAGGACATTTTTCACGTGACTGTTTAAATTGCTTTTACAGCTTGTCCTCTTTTCACAGATAGGGCAAATAAACTTGTTATTTTCCTACTTCAAACAACAATTTTTATTTACCACTTGTTTTGTACTGTACCTTTCTTTCTTTGCTTTCTAAGGAAGCGATTAGTGAGTGAGTGAGTAGTTAGAACTTGAACTGAACAAGTCGTTATTTTACTTGTAAAACACAATCAAAGGAACAAGAGCCGTTCATTTCTGGCGCATGCGCATAGGCCTAGTCCTTGTTCCTGCGTCGAAAGGGTCGCATCCCACCACTCGCCAGTCTCTACTCTACTCACAGTATAGGCGCAAAATGGTTGGTAGGCTTAACATTCTCAACATTAAAGAAGAGTTAAGACTTGGGCAAGGGCAAGAATGGGAGAAACACGCCTCACGGGTCTTTGCTTGCTTCACGTTCATAGAGACCTTGAAGTGAACACAGAACAAATCATTGAAAGATTTGCGAAAAAGGGTGCCAGACGACTTGACTTTGATATTTATAATCACGTATAGACACAATTTGGCAGTTCGTACAGTTTAACAGTTATTTTATTGTAAGCTATATTAATAAAACTTGTTTCTTTAACAATATTTTTTTTTCAAGTATCCAGTTTACAATTAAGAACATTATAATATTACAACTTTTTTTAGTTTTTATTTATTGCCTTACTGCTTAGGTCTCATGCAAGCTTTATATTCGATTCATATAAATAATAATATCTATATTTTTAAATAGTATATTATGATGTTTTATATTTGCTTTATCAAATATAAAATAATTCCCGGGGTAGGCCGATGGGCTTCTTCTTACTTTGGGTTCTCAATAAAATTTGAATATCAATTACAGCAGTAATTATTGCATTTTTCAATGAGCTCATTAACACCACCCTTGCAGACTCTTAAGACCGAAAGTAACTTTAACCTTAAGCAATATGGCCCCTCCCGAAATTCAGTCCTGGAACCGCCCTTGACTCTAATATGGTAAGGTTTGCTTGCATGTTTGCTTGCTTGCTTGCTTAATTGTGACACTGATCTCAAAAACGGCTCCAACCATTTCCTTCAAATGTTCGAAATAACTAATTTCTGGAATTAAAATAGTTCTAGACAGGCCTCATCCCCAAGAAAAATAAAATAATGTACAAAAACTAAAATGACAAGTTAAAATATCCCCGTCGCAGCAAACTGCGTACTCAGCGAATTTCCAATGCCTAATATATGTCTTAATACCACATGAAACCGTATACCAAGTTTCATAAAAATATTTTCACATATAAGCGATATATACAATTTTAATTATTCTCCATAAGAATAACATTGGTGATACGTAGGTTTGCTGAAACAAGGAACACAAACAATTGTTTTTTATGCAGATATAAATAGAATTTAACTACACCAAGTTCCATCAATATTCAATCATGCGCTGTATAACATTTTAATTATTCTCCATAAGAAAAACATGGGGCTGAGTAAGCAGGTTTGCTGCAACAAGAAACAAAATAATGGGTTTTTATGCACATATCAATATAACTCAACAAGTTGAAGCCTCATATCAAGTTTTATTAATTTATGTTCATAATTAAGGGAGTCATAATATTTTACTTGTTCTCCTTAAGAATAACATGGGGGCTGAGTACGCAGGTTTGCTGCTACGGGGATAATCAACAAAAAATCATTTTTTTGTACAAATATCAATATACCAGAACTACGTGAAGCCAAATACAAAGTTTCATCAATATACATTCATAAATAATCGAGATATCAAATTTTATTTATTCTCCATAAGGATAACATAGGACAACGTACTGTGTTTAGCACTTTGAATATCTCTGCAACGGTGGGGTGTAGAATCACAATTTAAACACCAAAATGATTTTGTTGTGGAGCTTAACTGATTGGTAAAAGCAAATGTGAAGTTTACATAGAAATGAACTGAGGAAAAGCCAAAAACCTTTTTCTCATAAGATTAACATGGGAGATTTTATGAGCAGGTTTTTTTGGATTTTCTCCGCAACCACTTAACCTAGGTTAATAATTCAAAATACCATATTATTTGTTTTTTTAAACTATATAACATGGTCAAGACCAAAATTAAGTTTTTTTTTAATTTTAGGGTGAAAAATGCAAAAAACTGATTTTTGGAAAATTTAAAACCCCCATAAACCCCCCTTTCTGTGGTCTGATTTTTCGGGTTTTCGAACTTAGTCATGAATGTCACTTTACATATTTGAGCCAAATTTCATCGAAGTCGGACTTTTTTACTCAAGTTATCGCATTCACGGACACATATATAGATATATATAAATTTGAATGAATAGTGTTTTAGTCATCTGGGGACCTCAAAAAAAAAAGTTTTCATGGTCTTGGGCTTAAGTCTTACCATGAGACCTACGGTAATAGCTTCTTCCCTATAAAGGAAATTCGCTAAAAGTTAAAATTGGGCTTCTGGAGTTTCAAATCAAAACAAAAAATTTTAACAGTTGTTCATAATCTACCAGTGAACTGTCAAAGTAATACTCACGTTGTTTATGTTATTAACATGTGGTTTCCTGACAGCAGAGATTACAATATTTGAGTGAAGATTACATATATAGAGAATTCAAATCGAAGGGACGCTGAGCTATAAATAACAATTGGAGTGACCTTAAAAATGTAGAAAAGAGGAAAATGAATTATACACACTTGATTATCAGTAGGGGGAAGTGGTGCTCCAAGTCATGTAAACAAACTGACTGGCCTTCCCCGAGCAAAGCTCGGCCCCCAGGTACTGTAGTGTTAAAACGGATACAAAAAGGTGTTACAATTATTTCACTAATCAGGAGCCTTTTTATATATGATCGAAACCTCTCCACCTCATCCTGACCACGTCAGCCTCCCTCCCCACACAAACAAGTTTAATTATTTTAATGTGGAGTTAAAACCGATAAGAAAATGGTGTTACCATTCCAGTAGTCAGTAAAATGTTTTATTTATGAGTCATCTGTTCTTGCTGTTGTCCTACATATTTATTTGAATAACGCAGCTGCTTATTAATGGAAATGAAAATTATAAACAAATACGAAAAGCAGAACGCATGTTCCCATAAGGATAACATGTAAACTTTGAAAGCCAAAAGGGCATAGCCCTACACGCCCAAATACAAAACTATTTACATTTGACACATCTCCTAATAGTACTAAATAAGTGTGTCAAGTTTTATAATTTCACGATGCCGCACATCCGAGAAATCGTTACCACAAAAATTCCCTTAGCCGATTAATATAAAGATCTATATGCAACAGGTACGATGTTACAAACGGTGAAAAACATCATGGGAATCACTTTACTCAGTTTTCCAAGACAACGGGAAATATATATTAAATACCTAACATATTTTAACAAAACATTTGAAGAATCAAAATCTATACAAACTTACATTTGCGAATGTAATTTCCATGAGTAAATAAAAACAAATATTTATTTTCTTCTAGCAGACGCCTAAAATATGGTGACCAGTGACAAAAAGCAAACTGGCACTTTAGGCCACATGTGTTTGGTTGCTATGGTTATGTTTGGTCAAAGCTGCCCTGTCATTGGCCAGGCAGGGCACTACTGCTCTATGGGTTTCCACTAGCCCCAAAAGGTGTCACTAGAGTCAATCCTAAAGCTACTTTAATTCGACTATAGTATAACTAGCGTTACCCGTTGCGGCTTCCACGCCCACTAAATAGCGTTAGTCAGATATATGTTAGCCGACTAAGAGTCGCGTCAAGGCAGCAATTTCAAAGACGCCCTACGTATTTCTGGTGATCGTTTGCTGCCTTTGGACATAGACCTTAAAGCAGTAGCTCGTGTGCGAGCTTCAGCTTCCTCAATAGTTTCTGTAGATTACTGCTCTGCTATAGTGTCATTTCAGTTACTCTCAAATTGAGCCTACCGCTGAGCTTGCTCTTCACGTCGAAGTTGCTGTTCTTCTGGCGTTTCTTTTGCTCTGTGTGCTGCCTACCGTAAAGCTTTCCGTTTGTGTTATAAGTTTAATGAAATCACTAACCACTTTAATGAATCGGGCTTTTTCAATCTTTGAGACAAACTTTATTTACGTTTCCCCGGCATTATTGCGATATAGGTACCTTCGTGGTTAAAGGTGCAAAAAAAATGTAAACCAAAATATAAAATGCAGAACACCTGTTTTAGTTATAATCTGATCCAGTGAATGTTAATGCCCATATAAGATTAAAATGGGAAGTTTAGTAGCCATTGGGGCTAAACTATAAAGGAATTTTAAAACGTGAATAGGCAACATACAAAACGTGAATGTTACATTAGGATATTAGCAATCTTCCTACCAAATCAGCTCAATCGGTTTAGTAGTTAGAGTGTGATTGAGCCACAAACTAATAAATAAACTCACAAACTTTCAGCTTTAAAATATTAGAATGATTAGTATGATAGCTGGTACTTCAAATTTTGTCGGTTATGTCTCTCATCTCTTAAATCTATAACATATTTTAGTAGACACGTTAACGTATGCTTGCGGACCTTTGCAAAGCTCTTTAGTTTTACAATATATCAATTCAAATTTTCTCTAAGTACTTTTAAATACAAGTAAACTGTTGAAATCATTAGTATTTATACTCGTATATTCACACATTTGTAATCTTTCTCTGTCAGATTACAATATAAAAAAATTATAATTATTTAGATATGTTGCATATGGTCTAGATCTTTGTTGACCTATTGTAAAAGTGTTTGGCAAAACAAGGTTTAAGTTAACAAAAGCTAAATACGCAACTTGTCTATTCAAATATGTCTTTAAAAATTCAGTCTTCGTTCATCCTCGTACGGGAAGAATGAGCGTACACAGGAACGCAAAAAACCCACTTTTAGGGTACAAAACCCCCCTAAAATACCCCTTTGGATAAAGCGATTTGTCTGGTTTTCGAACTTAGTCATAAATGTTGCTTTACACGTTTGTACCAAATTGAATCAAAATCGGATAATTTTTACGAAAGTTATCGTGCCTACGGACACATACACACACACACACACACACACACACACATATATATATATATATATATATATATATATATACAGTATTGAACAAATGGTGTTTTTGGCATCTGGGGACGTCAAAACGAAAAGTTATCATGGTCCCGGGCCTAGGTCTTACCATGCCGACTACGGTAATAGCTTCTTCCCTATAGGGGAAATTCGCTAAAATGAAACAGCTTTACACAAAAGATGTCCATCCGGGGGGGGGGGGGGGGCAGGAATCTCCCACTCTCTAAGTCAATCTAAAACGCTAGACTTAGAAGAAGAATTGGCCCAGAGTCACTGAACAGAATCTTATACTCTAACCTGCGTAAACAGGAATAAACTATTGTTTTTACATCTATTCTAATCTATAGACGTGTAACCTATGTACGGTTACAGTTTCTGCTAACTCCACTCTTTAAAACCTGTATTTTTTGTTGTAGTGAATTATAGAAGACAAAAATGGTTGATTTTGTGCTGGGGGAAGGAGGTCAAGATGCCATAAAGAGGTACGTTCCATCTTCTGATTTTGAAGGTCACCCTTTATGGAGTGGGCGATATTTGAAGGATGATCCAGATCTTTTATGCAAAGTTTCTCGAGATATGATTCAAGGTAAGTGTTTGTTTGGAACTGAAATTCATCTTGCAGAGATTCATACTATGTTAGTGAAATTGTTCATCTACAAATAAAATACGGATTAAATATCTCTTTGCCTTTCAAAATATGTATATTTTCAAAGATTGTTAAATAGACGATTTCCACTGAAATTCTAAAAAGATATTAAATACGGGCCAAAGTATAAGGAGATAAAATGTAAAGATGAATTTATTAGTAACGTTACACAATAAGTAAACGATGTGTACATTTGAACATTATAAATTAGAAGCAGGTAATCTAAAAATATGTTATGGTACTCCTGACTTTGACCATTCCACTACGAAAATTCCAAAAAATATAGTGCAGTTCTATTATGTAGGCTTATTTAATTTATAAGATAATTATTTAAAAAATAGAATCGTCTCAGTTATATTTTACAATTTTTGTACTTGAAAATCAATAACTCTTCTATGTTATGTAAAGCTGGGGCACAGAGGATTTTGACTTATACATACCAAACAACTGCAGACAACTTGCAGCAATACTACAGTATTACAAAGGAGGAGGCTTTGGATATAATCAGGAGTTCTGTCAAGATCTGCAGAAAGGCTGTGGAGCTGGAAAGGACCAAAGGTATGAATCTTCGGTACCAAAGTAGGAATAGGAATAGAAGAACAGTTATTGAAATTACTTAAGCTTTTGATATTTGTTATATCCCACTGAATTTCCAGCTAGTAACCCTTATGTTCACCACCGAATAATATTTTTACTTGAAATTCTATACAGTATATAGGCTAATTTATTATAGTGGACAGCATAGATCCAAATCTGATGGGATGGGTGAATTATTTTTGAACTACACATCTGATCAGGTGTTTTGCTATTTTTTACCTTTCCTTTCCTGTGTGTTTGTCCACTAGAAGTAAAATTTTATAATTTAAAATACTCAGGCGTCCGTTAAGTAATAAAAAATTACAACACAACACAAATTGAATCTCCCCATTCATGTAATCATATGAATCAAAGGGTTGAATAGGGGCAAGATAAATTACTTTAAAAAATCTTCTCTCCAAAAATACCGCTGTAATTTAGTTAGTTCTCTTGGTGTATAATTTTTATAACGAATGAAAATGTCAATAATTAAAATCTTTATTGATATGTGAATATATATACTTTTTAAAGGAGATTTTCATAATTTTTTAAAGAATAATTTTTTGTAAATATTTTTAAGCTCTTATACTTCTTACTGTGTAGTGGTTAGAGTTTGTTCTTCAAGATTGCAGGTTCAATATCCACCAAACTGAAAAGTGACTCAGAGTTTTTTTTGATCCACCTTAAGCTTTAACCTAACTATAAAGCAAATACCCCCGTCGCAGCAAACCTGCGTACTCAGCGAATTTAGAATGCATATGTATGTGACTCACTACTACATAGAGCTACTTACCAAGTTTCACAAAAATACATAGCATTTTATTTATTCACCATAAGAATAACTTTAGCGTTGAGGACGCAGGTTTGCTGCAACGAGGAAGATAATTAATATGGTTTTTTTTGTAATTATCAATATAACTGAACCAGGTGAAGCTATATACCAAGTTTTATTAATTTAGGTTCACAATTAAGGGAGATATACAACTTTACTTATTCTCCATATGAATAACATGGGGGCCGAGTATGCAGGTTTGCTGCTACGGGGACTATCAACAAAAAACTTGATTTTTGTGCTAATATCAATATACCACAACTAGTTGAAGCCACATACCAAGTTTCATCAATATACATTCAAAAATAATTGAGATATAGAATTTTATTTATTCTCCATAAGGATAACATTTGACAACGTACTGTGTTTAGCACTTTGAATATCTCTGCAGCGGTTGGATGTAGAACAACGATTAATACATCAAAATGTTTGTTTTGTTGAGCTAAACACATTAATAAACATAAATGTGAAGTTTTTAGTAAAACTATCTGGGAAAAATCTAAAAACCTTTTTCCCATAAGATTAACATGGGACACTTTTTTTGGATTTTCTCCGCAACCACTTAACCTAGGTTAATGATTCAAAATACTAAATTATTTGTTTTTTAAGCTCTATAAAATGGCTATAACCAAAATTGAGTGTTTTTAACATTTTGGGGTCAAATTTACAAAAAACCGATTTTTGGAAAATTGTAAACCCCCATAAAACCCCCTTCCCATAGTGTGATCAATCTGGTTTTCAAACTTAAAGTCATAAATGCTACTCTCCACATTTGTGCCAAATTTCATCAAAATCGGGTGTTTCTTTCAAAAGTTATCGCGGTAACGGACACACACATATATATATATATATATAAATTTGAACGAATAGTGCTTTTGGCATCTGGGGACCTCAAAACGAAAAGTTAACATGGTCTCGGGCTTAAGTCTTACCATGCCACCTACGGTAATAGCAACACGGTAATGTGAATGTGTCGGTAGGTCATACCTTCCTAAATACATCATCAAAACTAATAATTGAGCCACCATTTTGAAGATTACCTTCACCGCTAATTGTGAACAATACACCAACAATTGAAAACCATCAAAAATATAATTTTATGGGTGATTCTCACTTATTTATCTGTCAACGTATCTGGATATTTAAAATTCGGGGTAAATATCAAAAATTCATAAATACCCGAGTATTTTGGGTATTTATGATATTCTATGCAAAAACGCCAATGTAATTCATATCTACCCTTACTATCCTTGTTACTATCAATGTATTACATTTTAGGATATTTTATTGATTACATATTAATTATTTTACCAATAAATAAATAGTAACATGGCAATTTTTGCAAAACACCTCTCAAACATACAAACCACACTACTGCCAAACTGTGAGGGAACTGGTTAAATACTAGACATTTAATTTTATAATTGGACAATTATAGAACAAAATCACAATGCAATTGAATTTTAATTAATTTCCTCCAAAATTTTCAATTTATTAAATACTCCAAAAACCATCAAAGTAGTAAATACCCCCGTCGCAACAACCTGCGTACTCAGCGAATTTCCAATGACATATATGTGACTCACTACTACATAGAGCTACTTACCAAGTTTCACAAAAATACATCCATAAATAAGTGATATATAGCATTTTATTTATTCTCCATAAGAATAACAATAGGGTTGAGGACGCAGGTTTGCTGCAACGAGGAAGATAAGTAATATGTTTTTTTGTGCAATTATCAATATAACTGAACCAGGTGAAGCTATATACCAAGTCTTATTAATTTAGGTTCATAATTAAGGGAGATATACAACTTTACTTATTCTCCATATGAATAACATGAGGGCCGAGTATGCAGGTTTGCTGCTACGGGGACTATCAACAAAAAACTTGTTTTTTGTGCTAATATCGATATACCACAACTAGTTGAAGCCACATACCAAGTTTTAACAATATACATTCAAAAGTAATCAAGATATAGAATTTTATTTATTCTCCATAAGGATAACATTGGACAACGTACTGTGTTTAGCACTTTGATGAATATCTCTGCAACGGTTGGACGTAGAACAACGATTAAAACACCAAAATGTTTGTTTTGTTGAGCTAAACACATTAATAAACATAAATGTGATGTTTTTAGTAAAACTATCTGAGAAAAATCTAAAAACCTTTTTCCCATAAGATTAACATGGGACACGTTTTTTTTTTTATTTTCTCCACAACCACTTAACCTAGGTTAATGATTCAAAATACGAAATTATTTGTTTTTTAAGCTCTATAAAATGGCTATAACCAAAATTGAGTGTTTTTAACATTTTGGGGTCAAATTTGCAAAAAACTGATTTTTGGAAAATTGTAAACCCCCATAAAACCCCCTTCCCATAGTGTGATCGATCTCGTTTTCGAACTTAAAGTCATAAATGCTACTCTCCACATTTGTGCAAAATTTCATCAAAATCGGGTGTTTCTTTCAAATGTTATCGCGGTAACGGACACATATATATATATATATATAAATGCATATATATAAATTTGAACGAATAGTGTTTTTGCATCTGGGGACCTCAAAACGAAAAGTTATCATAGTCTCGGGCTTAAGTCTTACCATGCCACCTACGGTAATAGCTTCTTCCCTATAGGGGAAATTCACTAATACCCAGTCCTGGGTATTTATCTCGATCTTGTACAGAAGTTAAATGCTTGTGGTAACCATGTTATTCTCTTCAAAACGGTTTTTATGATCATTTTATAATTCTTACAGAATAGGAATTTCAAAGAACCTAGTAAAAATCCCTTAAATGTTATAAAAATCATAAATACCACGTTTTGGGTATTTATCCGGGGCTTGGGGTAAGTACCCGGGTAAATACCCATTTTTTATTTACCTACCTGCTAGGGTATTTACCCAGCCCCCATTACTACTGGTGGCGCCATCTCACAGGAACAATTCAAACTAACTCAAAACAGATTGCTGCGCATGGGCAATTCTAGTATTTTCTAATAGCAATTTTAGATGTGTTTGTGACTGAATAAATATAAAAAATCTCATTAAACTTCAGCTCATTATCTGTATATATTTCAATAACCAGCATTCATAAAATTTATTTATTTTTTAACCCTTTGCGCTCGTATGTCCACACTCAGTGGACAGTATGGAGTCTGCGACAGCTGGGAATTATTGTCCGACGCTCAGGGCCCAGAGCTAGCATGTCCACACTCAGTGGCCGCACTAGGTTTCGTCGCCAGCTCGGCAGCCATTGCCGGTCGTCTGCTTCTGCCAGCTCGGAATTATTTTCTTCACTCTAGACTGAAACGTCAAGTTGAAGCGTACATTCAAGGTCTAAGGAAAACTTGTTGTATACTTTGAAACTTATTTATTTACCATCGAAAATCACAATTTACTTACTGTTAATTATATTTAAGAAAATTTTAAGAAACAATTTAAAAAAACTGCTAATAACATAAATAGAACAAGATGTCGATGTCACTTTCATGGTCCGAAACACTGCCACACTCACTTTCACCTTCAAGCTCGTTACGAATTTTGTCGGAACGTAAAGTTTCCTCCATATTAAAATATAATAAAACTTGAAATATTACGTATAATAATAATTATCAGGCATATAAGCCGAAGACTACACAGCGTAAGACAAAAGCGCTTGACTAACTGTTGTTGTTTACTGTTTACATTAGAATGCAACAGCCGACATTTATGCCCGTTGCATTCTGGGATTGATCTAGTTTCGAAATCCACCGTCAGATTTCAGCACAATACGGTAGAAAGAATATTAAATGCTGGAAAAGTCTGCATTGTCACTGTCCACACACAGTGGACATGCGAGCGTTCGCGATCGCATGCGCCATTTAACTCTGTCCACTGGGTGTGGACATGCGAGCGCTGAGCATACGTGTGACAGAAAAAAATCCTGGCTGGCGGGAAAATGGCTGCGGCCACAGAGTGTGGACAGACGACCCCAGGGGACCATTTCCAAAGAACCTATCCGAGCGCAAAGGGTTAAAGCTAAAATCTATATAAGATAAGGGGACCGCGCCAAAGTCGGACAGCGACAAAGTTGGACTGCGCCAAAGTCGGACAGCGTCAAATCCGGACATATTTTTAATCCCGATTTGTCGCTGCCCGACTTTGACGCTTATGTACAGGAATAAAAGTGTCCGGATTTGACGCCTTATACACCCGACAAACCCGGACACTTTTTCCCCACCCCAAATTTTGTCACTGACTGTACTGTCTACCAGCCCGCCGTGTTAGGCGAAACAATGACCCTTATCCCCAAACCCTGCTAGTGATCGTTATGCTGCCCTGCCTTCTCAAGAATCTCTCTAAAATCTTCCTTAGTAATTTTAGTAGTAGTCTTAAATACACTCATACAGAAATCCATAAACGTATTTACTATTCCATTTTTAAAGTCTATGACCTTCCAAACTGTAGATATTAAAAATATTAATATTGAGGTCAAAAATGTGTTTTTATCTAAACTGAGCTATGTTACATAATACAGTCTAATATGCACACGCAATAATATTTATATGTTAAAACAATATGGTGTCCATGTATATTTTCATTACTCAGATAACATTTTAAGCACACCTAAGATTAACTAAATGATATAAAGAGAGCTGACGATGTTTGGTTGTACATTGACATGATGGAAAAGTATTTACAATATTTTTGTATTATTAGCTTTGGTGCCCAAATTACGAAAATGCCTAGAAGTAACCTGGAGATCTTGTCACCCTGTTTAATGCCTATGGCACGCAATACACACAGAGAGTACATAATATTCTTTTGATTCGTTAGGACGTCCTAAGCTTTTGTTCTGTAAATAATTAACAAGATATCATCAGAGTTATCGGAGCTCAGTAACGATGATGACTGATTGGGCAGACGGCCAGCCAATGAAAACAAACGGAAGAAGACCGGGCCCTCATCGGACATTTGTTTCAAATTCAAATTCTTTATTTGCCATATTAATTTTTTTACAAATCATTGACAATGTCATATATCAGGTGAAACCTACGTCATGCAAGCCATAATACACACACTTACATTAAACATATTGCAATTTCAAAATACACTGCTAAATAAAAGTTACCTTCAAAGAAATACATGAATATTATGATATTAAATTAATCAATTATAATATAAGTAAAAGAAAAATTATTTAAGTACCATTTCAAAAATATGAAACAGTATTAGAAACAAGAATAGGGGACTCTGAATGCATGAAATGTCATGAATTGCCTTAAAATGAAATCTTTCTGATATTGAAAAATTCTTCTAGGCTGTAAAAATGGTTGTTCAATAACCAGTTATATAGTTTATTTTTAAACTGATTTTGGGTATACTGGTCAATCAGGTGCTTTAAAGCGTTGTATACCTTTAGTGATAAAACCACATGACTGTTTTGGGATTTACCCAAGCGGAAAAAGGGAATGTCTGCATTATTCTTGTTTCGTGTATTGTGGTCATGTTTACTGTTATTAAATTTAAAATACTCGGGATGTTTTAGAATACAAATTGTGAGGTCAAACAGATACAAATTTATTACAGTCTGGATTTGGAAATTAATAAAAATGGGCTTACAATGTTCTCTGAAATGAGCTTTAGCAATAATTCTCATCACTTTCTTTTGTAGTATTAAGATGTCCTGAATTCTGGTGCAGTTTCCCCAGAGAACAAGACCATATCTCAGAATCGATTCAAAATAAGCAATATGCACTTTTTACATATTTTTCTGGGATAACATTAATGAGATGCCTCATGAGATATATCACACGTGACAGTCTAGAACTGATATATTCTACATGTGAGTTCCAGGACAGTTGACTATCTAAATGAATTCCTAAAAATTTTGCAGTATTGACTGTGTTATGGTTTGATGAATTTAAGATTTTCTTTAGATGAAAAGACAAGTTTTTAGTTTTATCCTTATTAAGCAAAAGTCCGTTTGAGTGAAACCAATTAGATGCTTCAGTCATCGTATCAGAAACCACTTTTTCTAAATCAACAAGATTGTTGCTGGTATTAAAAAATGATGTATCATCTGCATATAGTATGGTTTTAGATTTAATAGCCAAAGGTAAGTCGTTAATGTAGATTAAGAAAAGAAGGGGGCCAAGAACGGAACCTTGCGGGACGCCCCACTCCACACATGCTTCTTTTGAGCAATTCCCATTAACAATTACGATTTGTCTCCGATTTTCTAAATAAGATTGAACAAAGTTTAAAATTGATCCTTGGAGGCCATAATGTTTTAATTTAATTACTAATTTATCAACACAATCAAAAGCCTTGCTCAGGTCACAGAAAGTAACCTGAGCATAAGCCTTATCCTCATATGCCCGGACTACCTACCGCACTAGCCTGTCCAAGGCATCAGCGGTAGACTTTCCTCTTCGTTTGAAGTGCCTGTACAGTCTGGTTCAAAAGTAAAATTGTCCGGGTTTGACGCTGTCTGAGTTTGTCGAATTTGTGCAGAAATAAAAGTGTTCGGATTTGACGCCTTACGTAGGCGACAAACCCAGACAGTTTCTAAAGTGTCCGGGTTTGACGCCTTTTGCACCCGATAAACCTTAACCCTTTGTTAAGTGTCCTGATTTGATGCTGTCCAACTTTGTCACCGTCCGGCTTTGTCGCTGTCCGACTTTGTCGTCGTCCCAAGGCGAGTCAAGGGGTATGCCTAACATGAGGCCAATATATATATAGAATAAACAATTGTATTTTGTTATTTTAGCACAGTACAGAGTCATCGAATATGGTTGCAAGCATTTTTTTAAATAATTAAAAAACCACTAATTAAAACTATTAATTGTGTAGTAATTTAGTCAATATTTTGCCAACAATGAATTATCCGATTACCCCCCACATCCAGTTTAAAATAATGTAGGAAGAGATGAGAGCCAATGATGAACATTAACATTTCATTGTGTTATCATCACAATACTTACATGAAAATTATGTACAATGTAAAATAATGAATCGTCTACGAAAAACTGACTTTTACTACATTTCCAAAATATTTAAATCTCTTTAAGAATATTTGTTTGTGTGATAACACAAATACATACGCAAAAAGAAGATTTTTTAAAGTTTAAACTTTTTAAAAGTTACCTTTGAATTAGCATTAAACCAGAGTGATTAAAAGCTTTAGCATTATTAATATAGAAAATGATACTCTGCGTTGCCTTGACTTTGATCATATAATTAATAATTTTTTCAGGCAATAAATGGAGAAAGACACAGTTTTTACTGTCTATACTGCATGTACAATAATGTTTGTGGTAAAGCAACTATATGAGATTATTTTATTTATTTATAAATTTATGTTGTTATTTTAACTAGTCATAATGTTTATAGAAAATTAACTGAATATATTATTAGCTTATTGGATATAGGCTTAAGAGAGAGAAAACCTTAATAAATCTTGTAAGGAAAATTAAATACAACATTTTTATTTTGCAAGTTTTTGAACTTTGAATAATAAATTAAAATTTATTATTTATTTGTATACTAGCGCTACACCTGTTGAAAAATCAACAGAAATTATTATGATTTCGACCTTTCTAAAAAATTATCACGGGCGTTGCCTGTTAACATATGAATATTTGTTTTAATTTAGCCGTGACTGTTAATTTCCAGTTGAACCCAGTCAAAACAAATGTGAAGAGATTGGTTTTTATAATGTTGTAATCCCACATGAGTCCTTAAGGGAGATTTTTATTTCCCACTATAATAATCAAACATTCAAGTTTGGAAGCTAGGGGTTATTTTTCCCCTAGATAACAACAAACCTTAAATAAGATATAACATATAGGCTCACTGAAATAATAATACTAATGTCCATTCTAAAATTGAAAATCATAATCCAAGTTTTAAAAATTGGATAATAGGTCCAAATAAAACCCTGATTTAGCAGAATAGTTTATATTTGGTAGAGCTTAAAATCGTATAGATTTTGGAAATACTCTTTCTCACAGATTCAGCCCCAATTTTGCACGGCAGTTTTATAAATACATGTGTATAAAATTGATGAACTCGGCGGTGTCTTCATCCAAATTGTTCCGTAAAAGAAGTGCAATTCACCTTGGTTATAGAACAGTCTTTACGCAACCTTTAATGGTTAAGGTACCATATGTATTTGAAACTACCACTTTACTCACACAATATACATGTTTGATTAGAATTTAAAGGAAAAAACTCCGAGCAGCGAAAGACTACCGAAGGTTACTTGCAATTTCAAATAGTCTCCCCCTCCGGTCACTGAAAAACCTCAAAGCCACTGCAAGTTTTTCTTACACAAGAATTGATTTTCTATAATTAGTGTCTTGTTTGGTGATCATGTCTCCTAACACTAGTATCATATATCGGAAATCACTGCTTGACATTCGTAAATTGTTTTTAAAACTACGGTCACATCGCAGCTTTCCACACAAAGGATCGACGGACTTCACATTCGTCTCTCATAGCATATCACTGCCACTATACCTATCTCCTTTGTTTCGCCAAAATAACACAGGCAGCTGCAGCGAAAACTATATCTTCCTACATTCGAGATTTTAAAAGCAATGTGACCTAGGCGGAGCAGGCTTGGGCAGGAAAAATATATGTGGAAAAATGTTGGTAACATTAAAAATTCTCAAAACGAAATGTTACTAACATTTTTGTTAGTAACTTTTGTTATTAACTTCTGATACTAACAACAAAGTTAGTAACATTGTTGGTAACTCCGGTGTAAATGCGGCTTAAGAAATCTTGGCAATTTTAAGAACATAGCTTTAAGTAAATATTAGGTATTCCATAGTGCTTTGCGATAGATCTCACATTGACAAATTAGCATAAATGTTAACCTCAAAAATTTTAATTCTAAGAAATCTTTGCATTTTTAAAAACTTAGCTTTAAGTAAATATTAGGTATTCCAAAGTGCTTTGGGGGTGGATATAGATTTTAACAATCTATATTTGCATACCATTTTATCAGAAAATAATGTCAATCCTTGACGTATCACATCCACCTTTTTGTTACCGCTACCATCAACCCCACCCGTCGCGTCGTTTTCCCTTGATTGACAGGGTCAGAAGACAACCTACAAGGATAAAATTATGTATAATTCGCCTTAGGTTCAGACAAGAATATTTTGAGGTTCGAACTCGTGACCTTCGTTTTTGAGCACCCTGTATATAGACTTTAATAAGAATATTTTTAATACATTTCCCATATGCGATTTAGTACAGATAATTGTATTTTATGTCTTTAGACTAAGCCGTTCTTGTGTTATAACAAAAAAAGGAATGTTCGATTTGGTGCAGTAGTTATGGATTTATTATTAGCATATTACGAAACGCTTACAAAATCAATTTCAAAGGGGGAAGGGGGGTGAAGCACAAGGGGGAAAACCGGGGACTTTTGTAAAAATGCATGTCGTAATGTGTTCTGTCACCTGTGAAAAATCCAGCTTCGGGGGAATTATTTCCGACATAAAACCTTTGTTGACTGGCTATAAGGTGGTTCATCTATTAATTATTCAAAATTAATGCTGCTATGAACATTTCATTACACAAATCAGCTGTTTCCTTTAAACTGAAAATAATATAATCGTAAGTATAGATAGACTAGCTGTTCCCGCAGGCTTCGCCCTGCAAATGATTTATAAAAACTATTACAGTTGTGTTTGCTGCATTCTGTGGTTAGCCCGTGGAACTACTACAAATCAAGATCAGGTGTTTGTATTTTCATCAGCTCAAACAAAAATGAATGTCCATAAGGAATACATGGGAACTTTATCGGGGTCTCTGGTCTCGAAGGTCAGATCTGGATGAAAACCATTTATTTTTCCTATGCCTATGCCTATATTTATTAATTTTTTTATTTATTTATTTTATGCCTAAAGAATCAGTGTACAACATTTTAGCTCTCTACCTACTTGGGAAGGTGGAGAATTAGTGATGAGTGAGTCAGTCAGTCATAGCCAGACTTTGCCTTTTATAGATATAGATGTATTTGTTTATTACAACCAACTAACGAATGTGCCATTAAAAAACATATGTTTTTTGTTGTTCTAAATGGCATAATTTCAAACTTTAATTCATATTTTATCCTAAGGGGGCCTTGGATAATGAACCTTTTAAATATACTCCTGCACCCCTATGTTAAATAAACATAAATAGCTATTCAAAACCATTTATGTTTTAAATCTTGTAATTGGGACACTTCTGGTCCGGAGAAATTTTGATCCGGACGTTGGACAAAAAAAATACTGGAGAAATTTTGATCCGGACGTTGGACAAAAAAAATACTAGTGATTATATAATAATAATTTGGCGTATTTATTAAAAACTAGGCTATTAAAAATAATAAGGTTATATTACAGATTAGAAAAAAAAAAATTTTATGTACATATACCTACATACATGTTTATATTTATGTTAGGGGAGGCCCCATTTTCGTATATGCCCGGGCCCCAAAGGTCCTAAATACGGCCCTGTTCCTGGTGAAACCTGGTAGTATGGTTGAAGTTGATTATCAACTTGATGTTTGTAGAGCAACGGACAGTGCATAAATTGAAACATATTAAGGTATTATTCAAAACTTGATTGTTGCTCTATTCAACAAAACCAATTATTAAACTAACCGTAGTTATGAAACTGTGATTTTTAAGCAACCTTTTTCCACTCCCCTATACTTTTTTGCCTAAAAAAATCTTGTGATTATATTTTGTAACTTAGATATTTATTCTGTAGGGCTTGCAAGATCTGTGGACGTTGTTGGAGTGATTGGACCGTACGGTGCGTTCCTCCACGATGGCTCGGAGTATGCAGGAGGGAACTACGTCGACCGGATGGCCGTGCAGGAGCTGGCTCAGTGGCATCAGCCCAGGTTCGACGCTCTTATTGAAGCGGGCTGTGACTACTTGTTATTTGGCACCATTCCCTCCCTCAAGGAAGCGGAGGCTCTTATCTGTCTACTGAAGAAACACCCTGAAATGAAGGCTATTATTTATTTTTCTGCCCAAGTAAGTTTTCTTAGCAATTTTCAATATCCTGTGGTCATAATTGGTCTGAAAATAAGAGAATAGTAGGGTTGAAAGAATTCGTTTAGAGCATTTATAGAATTCAAGCTGATTTTGAGATAAAATTATAAATATTGATATATAGATTATTTATGCTTTAGTGAAATTAACATTTGGGCCTAATTAGTTTATATTAGCAAACAGTTTAATACTCTCCCATCTGACCTTTGCATTTTATATTTCTACCTTTTTGATCCTATTAATTTAATAAAGGCACGACTCCTATGAAATTGTTTTGCAGTTTACATTAAAGTGAAAAATGTCATACAAATATATCAATTTGTCTTCAGTATGGCATATGGAATTTGGATTTGTTGTATATAATGTGGCTAAACTGATGTAATCAAAAACATGATAAATGATCTTCTATATTATAAATCTACATTTATATTATTCCAGATTAATAATGGGAAGGATCTAACGTTGCAAAATGCATATTAGAAAATTGACTCACTTTAGAAATTATTGAATTATATAGGATAATTAATACGTGCAATTACATTAGGAAATATAATTTAGGCATAAGATTAGAAATATATTACTAATTTGTTCTCATGTTTTGGTTTTGATCCCCCTTTTGAATAAAATAGCCCACCCCCCCCCCCAGAAGAGTCTCAACCATTCTTCTTACAGAAATGTTGTATGTGGTTGATCTGTGGAGTAAACGACAAATAACATGTCCACTTTTTTTGGTTTTACAACTTCAACTGTTTTTCCAGCATTGCCGATTTATGTAAACGTAATATGAAAATAAATTATTGACTATTGTAATGTTTGGTACCTACTATAATTATGGGGTAGGCGTCAGTATAATAAACACACACAGTATACAAAAGTGGGCGAACAAATAAAATAAAAATACACTTTATTTGTTAATGTACACAACATACATAAATAGTCTCACACAATATTCATTCATAATACTAAAAAATGATATAAACTGTTTCACAGACTTCAAGGAGGCTGACCCAGACATTCCTGTGTTGTAGAACGAGATGAACATATACCGTGGAGAGAGGCTGAGTGACACGGCCCTCAGATGCTGGCAGCTTGCAGCTGAACAAATCCTGGCCATCAGAGTTAACTGTCTGCACCCTAGACTGGTAGAGCCTCTTGCCTGACCTGTCCAAGAGATTGACCCAGACATTCCTGTGTTGTAGAACGAGATGACCATATCCCATGGAGAGAGGCTGAGTGATGCGGCCCTCAGATGCTGGCAGCTTGCAGCTGATCAAATCCTGGCCATTGGAGTCAACTGTCTACACCCTAGACTGGTGGAGCCTCTAGCCTGACCTGTCCAAGAGATTGTCCCAGACATTCCTGTGTTGTAGAATGAGGTGACCATATCCCATGGAGAGAGGCTGAGTGACGCGGCCCTCAGATGCTGGCAGCTTGCAGCTGATCAAATCCTGGCCATTGGAGTCAACTGTCTACACCCTAGACTGGTGGAGCCTCTAGCCTGACCTGTCCAAGAGATTGTCCCAGACATTCCTGTGTTGTAGAATGAGGTGACCATATCCCATGGAGAGAGGCTGAGTGACGCGGCCCTCAGATGCTGGCAGCTTGCAGCTGATCAAATCCTGGCCATTGGAGTCAACTGTCTACACCCTAGACTGGTGGAGCCTCTAGCCTGACCTGTCCAAGAGATTGACCCGGACATTCCTATGTTGTAGAACGAGGTGACCATATCCCGTGGAGAGAGGCTGAGTGACACGGCCCTCAGATGCTGGCAGCTTGCAGCTGATCAAATCCTGGCCATCAGAGTCAACAGTCTACACCCTAGACTGGTAGAGCCTCTTGCCTGACCTGTCCAAGAGATTGACCCAGACATTCCTGTGTTGTAGAACGAGGTAACCATATCCCGTGGAGAGAGGCTGAGTGACACGGCCCTCAGATGCTGGCAGCTTGCAGCTGAACAAATCCTGGCCATCAGAGTAAACTGTCTACACCCTAGACTGGTAGAGCCTCTTGCCTGACCTGTCCAAGAGAATGACCCAGACATTCCTGTGTTGTAGAACGAGGTGACCATATCCCGTGGAGAGAGCCTGAGTGACGCGGCCCTCAGATGCTGGCAGCTTGCAGCTGATCAAATCCTGGCCATTGGAGTCAACTGTCTACACCCTAGACTGGTGGAGCCTCTAGCCTGACCTGTCCAAGAGATTGACCCAGACATTCCTGTGTTGTAGAATGAGGTGACCATATCCCATGGAGAGAGGCTGTGTGACGTGGCCCTCAGATGTTGGCAGCTTGCAGCTGATCAAATCCTGGCCATCGGAGTCAACTGTCTATACCCCAGACTGGTACAGCCTCTAGTGTGGACCTGTCCAAGAGATTGACCCAGACGTTCCTATGTTGTAGAATGAGATGACCATATCCCATGGAGAGAGGCTGTGTGACGTGGCCCTCAGATGCTGGTAGCTTGCAGCTGATCAAATCCTGACCATCGGAGTCAACTGTCTACACCCCAGACTGGTAGAGCCTCTAGTGTGGACCTGTCCAAGAGATTGACCCAGACGTTCCTATGTTGTAGAATGAGATGACCATATCCCATGGAGAGAGGCTGTGTGACGCGGCCCTCAGATGCTGGCAGCTTGCAGCTGATCAAATCCTGGCCATCGGAGTCAACTATCTATACCCCAGACTGGTAGAGCCTCTAGTGTGGACCTGTCCAAGAGATTGACCCAGACGTTGCTATGTTGTAGATTGAGATGACCATATCCCATGGAGAGAGGCTGTGTGACGTGGCCCTCAGATGTTGGCAGCTTGCAGCTGATCAAATCCTGGCCATCGGAGTCAACTGTCTACACCCCAGACTGGTTGAGCCTCTAGTGTGGACCTGTCCTATCCAAGAGATTGACCCATACATTCCTATGTTGTAGAATGAGATGACCATATCCCATGGAGAGAGGCTGAGTGACGCGGCCCTCAGATGTTGGCAGCTTGCAGCTGATCAAATCCTGGCCATCGGAGTCAACTGTCTACACCCTAGACTAGTGGAGCCGCTACTTCGATCTATCAAAGAGACTGTCCCAGACATTCCTCTATCAGTAAAAGCCAATACCACAGAAATATTCAATATTGAAACTAAACAGTAAGTTGATCTATATACTTTCTCAAAACAAATTGTCCTAACAACTATGTTTTGAAAGAGTTATAAGCGAATTTCCCTTATAGGGAATTAGCGAATTTTTCCTATTGGGAAGAATCTATTACCGTAGTCGGCATGAAATCTATTACCTAGGCCCGGGAACATGATAACTTTTTGTTTTGAGGTCCCCAGACCCCAAAAACACCATTCATTTGAAACAGTATATATACAGAGTGAGTCAGACCACCCGTCCAGCATGTATAACGAGAGAACGGTTTGGTCTAAAGTCGTCAAACAAAATTCTTCCCTACTAAAACGCAAATGGGGTATCTATTAAAAGTATTTTCATCAAAATCTATATACAGAATGTTCCAAAACCAAAGGTCACGGGTTCGAATCTAAAAATGTTCTAATGTAAATATGGGGAATATTATACATCATTTTACAGGTCTCGTTAAAATAAACATTTTTGGTGAAAACAGAATGCACTTATCTTTATTTGTTTCAAAATAGCGGCCATTTTTGTGTAAAATATTGACATTTACGGCATACTCTGTATTTTCTTAACCACTACTCGTATCTTGTATCCGACTTAAATTTCTTACTCGTGATAAACTCAGCTTTACTCTAGTATGCTACATGACAGGCTTTTTTAAGAAAATCTATATTTCAACAAATTATTTATTTTGAAAATACCTATATGCCCAAAATTCAAAAAAGTTCAATGGTAACGTATATCAAAAAGCATACCATTGAAAAGGTCTTGTAAATCCTAGCAACTTTCTAATTTACACTAACCTTGTTAATTGTGCATGTTAATTGTACATATCACATAAAACAAATGTGAACACAGAATACATGCAAGTGTTATGCAAATTAACATGCATTTCATATGGAAAAATAATGTTTTTTTCTGATTGCAGAAAAACAAAAAGAGATACAAGGCTGGTGTAAATTAGAAAGTTGCTAGGATTTATAAGACCTTTTCAATGGGACACTTTTTGACATATGCTACTGTTTGATTTTTTGAATTTTGGGCAAATAGGTATTTTCAAAATAAATAACTTTTTGAAATATAGATTTTCTCAAAAAAGCCTGTCATGTAGCATACCAGAGTGTAGCTGAGTTTATCATGAGTAAGAAATTTAACTCGGATAAAAGATACGAGTAGTGATTTAGAAAATACAGAGTATTCCATAAATGTCAATATTTTACACAAAAATGACCGCCATTTTGAAACGAATAAAGATAAGTGAATTCTGTTTTCGCCAAAATGTTTATTTTAACGAGACCTTTGAAATGATGTATAATATTCCCTATGTTTACATAAGAGTTTTCAGATTCGAACCCGTGACCTTAAGTTTTGGAACATTCTGTATATAGATTTTAATGAAAATACTTTTAATAGATAGCCCATATGCGTTTTAGTGGGAAGAATTTTGTTTGATGACTTTAGACCAAACCGTTATACATACTGGATGGGTGGTCTGACTCACCCTGTATTTACAGGGTATTTCACGGGAACCCTGACAAACTTAAGGAAATGGAACTTTTAGCCTTGGGTTAAAAGAAGAAAAAAAATCCTGTAAACACAGGACCTAATCTCATTAGTTTTCTATTTATATGTGAAAATATGTTTTTCTAAGTTGTCAGTGTATCTAATGAACATTTTGACCCCTAGGTTGAAAAATTGATAGAATATTTTGATAAAATTGTCATAGATAGATAGAATATTACATTTAAAATAAATGTAATTGCTGTTTTGTGCAAAAGGTTTGAGTGTGGATGAGAAAAATGAGTTTAAAAGTATTTTTTTCTAAAAAAAATCAAGATCCAAAATATATTTTTTTGCAGCCTTTTATAATACAACCATTAAAGCATTTAGGTTGCAAATTTACCAAAAGTTGTATAATAATTCTAAGGAGAATAATAAAATATCAATATATGTACACTTTGAAGGGAGATTATTTTGCTTAAAATATAAAATACTGTAAGGTAACACAAATTTTAAAGGAAAACCCATGGGTTGAGCATAATACAAATTTTTTACTGTGACTTAAAGTAAATGTAAAAGTCCATTTACATTTAAATAAGTAAACCCTTAAAAACAAGTAACAGGCAAACCTCGTTAATCCGAATATTTGTTTCTTCTTTCGGATTATCAAAATTTTCCGGTTACTGATGGTGTTTTAAACAAAGACTACAAACTCAGTAGAAGCGATTGTAATTACAACAAAATTACGTTATAGTAACAAATATTATGACAGGAAACAATCTATATGTAAGTTATAAGAGATAGTTTTCAATCTGGCATTTCAACTGTAAATGCTGACTTTAGTCTGGTAACAGAAATAAGTATCTAACTCCTTAGATGAAAAAAACATGTTTCTGGTCTATTTCTCGATTTTACTAAGGCGTTCAATATGGTTAATCACAAGATACTGTTAAGTAAGATAAACCTATTCGAGGTACCTATGGTACCTATTCGAGGTGTTTTATTGAAGTGGATTTCATCATTCCTTCTCCAGCGCAGTCAAGTAGTTGAGATACAATACATCGATGAAGTGGGCTATTTATGCAAACAATTTTCTGATCAAAGAGCTGTAATTTAAAGACGGGGTGCTCCGTCCTTGGCCTCATCCTTTTCCTTCTTTTTATTAATGACTAGCCATCTTGTGTTGAAGCCGCCAACCTGCAACTTTTTGCAGATGATACTTCTCTGGTGGTTTCCAGCTCCAACCGCTACCAAATAGAGATCGACACATTTATCCAAAACAACTCAGTTGTTCAGTGGTTTTCTGATAATTCGCTTTTCCGCAATACGCAAAAAACAACTTCTTTTGGAATTCTGCTTAAGAAAAACATCTAAACATGTTGATGTAATTTGTCTCCTGTGTGATGAAACCGAACTGACCCTAGTTTGGATGTAACTTATTTAGGAGTTGTTTTAGATGATAAATTACATTTTTCAGCCCATGTTGACAAGGTTATTAAAAGGTTAAGTAGTAGTATATTTTTACTTCGGAGACTATCCAGCTTCTTAAATAGAGATGTGCTTCTTGCCTCTTACTATGGGTGTGTATACCCATTTATAACACAGTGTGTTCGTGTTTGGGGTGTGGAATCCAGCAAAACAAAGAGGGTACTTAGGATGCAGAAGAAAGCCATCAGGATTGTTTTTAATCTGAGGAGAGATCACCAGCAATACCTTTTTCCGTAATAACAATATTTTAACATTCCCCTCTATTGTTATATTTAAATCTCTAACCTTAAAAAAAATCACCAGTTGTTTTCAATTACCACATCCCTTCCAATAACCATTTTTTAAGAAACAGAGATAACTTAGTTGATCCACGCTCCTGAACCACCTTCCTTCAAAATCAATCTCACTCCATGACCATACGGCTTTTTAACACACTTCCTTCCCTCCTCAAAGCAGAGAATAACCTAAATAAATTTAAGTCTAGACTAAAGCAGCATCTGATTGACAAAGAGTTGTATAGTATCCATGATAGTCTGATTTGATTTCACCATTGTTTACAACTGTTAATTGTAATTGACTTTTGCCTTGTACAACACTGTATCTTTATGGCAATAAATTATTTGATTTGATTTACTGTAGAGGTACAATTAAAATTAAATGTTATGGCAATCTCACGGAGATTTAAAAATGCACGTGTTATGGAGGGAGTCGTGCTATTGAGGGTCGTATCAGCGAGTTTCTACTTTAATTTAAAGTGACTTAATGAAAAATTCAGGAAATCAATCTACATGATAGGTGTAATTATATGACAGTCTAACCGACAGATATCTAGACAAATTTCTAATGTTTTTGCCAAATCAGACATCCCGCTTAGTTTGGTTAGGTACTCAATTGCAAGGCGATATGATTCTAATTTTTAACAAACATGTTTTGTGTTATCTTTTACTTAAATTTACTTGTTATTTATCTAGGTGGGAGCCCTCTGGAGACCCAAAGACTCTCCCAGAGTACTGCAGGGACTGGCTGGAGTTGGGAGTGAAGTATATTAGTGGCTGCTGTAGGACTTCAGTGCAAGACATCATAAACTTCAGGGAGGAAATAAACAAGTTTAAAACAAAACCAAACTAGGGGGTCTGTGGCTTAAATCATGCAAATATTTTGGTTAGATGAGTAGTTTGTGTAACTAGCAACACAAATGAAAATTTTGTTGTGCCTTAGCGCTGTGTTTCCTGTATGTGCAGAATTCCTCTATAAACTCACGACAGCAAGTTTTAAAAGTGCAAACTATAACCTTACGCTTTGTCTTCAAAATCTTCAGCTCACCATTTGACTTCAGAATTTCTACGGCAGACTTTAATTTCTACTACTTTGTAGTATATAAGAAGTCAAATTATTAATGCTTTTGTTTGAATTCTGCTTGTGACGTCTGCTAATGTTATTGTGTTGAGTTTTCAGTTGTGTTAATCCGTTGTTTTACATCAAGATCGTGAGGTCATAACAAATATAGGGAACTTTTAAGTTTTTACATTGGGGAGATGTTGGGTAGGTTTTTTACCTAATTGGACCAAACATGTTGAGTACTTTTAGCAACCAAACTAGGGGTGGGCGAGTACTCGAGTTTTCGAGTACCTGTAGAATATTTTCTAATACTCGAAGGCCGAGCGAGTATTAGAGACTACTTGAAAATGGCATACACACTTCCGCCATTTACCCGCTTTTTTTACTTTTTAAAGAACTACTCGACTCGATTCACGAGTAGTTTGGTTCAATACTCGACTCGACTCTTTAAAAAATACTACTCGCCTACCCCTAAACCAAACCCAATGAAATAAATTTTGATGTTTATGAGGAACGTAAAAAAATAGCATTTTAAATTAATATACATGGTTTGAGAGCATGGTTTGTTAAAGTATTATTATTATTATTCATTGTGACAGAACTTTCCCAACAGTTTTAAAACCGATTATAATAATTCAAATATTTGTAATTATAACAATGCATCTTTAATCTTTATTTGATATCCATTCATGTATAAAAGTATAAATAAATAAAATTGTTAATTAATTATGAAACACTGTTACAGTTTTCAGACAAATTCTTCAATTTGATAAATACATTTTGTTATTAATTTAATCTTAGTTTATTTTTTTTATTGTAAGACTATATTACTTATATATATATATATATTCTCGTCAAAACAGCTCAACATTTGATAATTGATTTTCTTTCATATGTCAATTTCATAGTTTTCAAGTCTATTTTTTAAAATACCTTTCTTGTAAACTTTTTTTAGAGTGCCTGTATATATTTGATTAATTTTTATATTAGGTCATTTTTTCATGTATTGTACTCATGAATTATATGTTTTTTCTTGTATTGGAATAAATTTTGATTTGCGTGTAATGCCAATTTATAAATGTATATTGATGGAAAGGCCATTATTTCAAATCTAATAACAAATTTGTTGCATGATGTTCTTGGATTTATATTGCACATCCTTATTGTCCTTTTCTGTAATTTAAATATTCTTTTAATATGCCTCACCCAGGGGTGGACTGACCCGCCGGGACACTGGGAAAGTTCCCAGTGCGCCCTCCCTGTAATGGCGCCCTGGCGCCCTCCTCAAGGAGGGAAAATAAACAAATATTGGTACACAAAATCTAAAACCAGTTTATTTTAATTATCATGACAATTTAAATAAATGTCACATTGAAATAAATCAAGTTTCATATTACAATTAATTAATTTAAAACTTTTATTTTTGAGGTTAGTTGACCACAACAGGCGTTCGTTCACCTGTCAAGCGCCATAACACTCTTTCAGCTGACTATCGTCTGCAGCTTAGTTGTTTCGGCTACTGTGTTATGAAATGATAAAAACGGTGAATGAGCACGGTGGTATTGTTGGGTATAGACTCTTCAAGTTTATTATTTGAAACTAGTGGCTTGAAGCAACGAAGTAGAATAAATATAGAGCTCTCGCCTCGTGTTAAAAAAGTGAAGCCTCACTGGAGGATATTTTTGTAAAGAAAACATCTGCTCAAGGAGAAAGAAAGACTAATATAACTTATGAAGGGAGCATTTGATTGGTTTAACGTACTGTTGGAGGATAATTTTGTAAACAAAACATCTGGTCAAAGAGAAAGAAAGACTTTTGAAGGGAGAATTTGATTGGTTAACATATTGTTGCCATGGAGACCGGAGGGTACAGAGGGTCAAAATGGCGGAGAGCATGTTGGCACAGTTTTTTACCCCAGACGAGACGAGGTAGATATATTTGGCTTGAAGAGGCCACAGCCACTAACATTGCTCTAATACTCTGCATCATCTGATTGTTTTTACTATTTACACGCTAAAGAAAATAAATCAATATAAGTAGGTAACACATGTCAGCTCATAAAAAAAGTAGACAAGTAACCACATGTTTTAATGTAAACAGAGCAGATGTTTTCAAATCCCCATGCTTTTATCATGGGGAATGTTTTAAGTTATTTTTCGTTTGATGGTAACTTTTAAAAATACTACTATTTTTCCCGAGTCCCTGAGATCAAGACCTTTAATTTGAGACGTCTCCCATCATCCTGCGATTTGCCAAACTCCCACAATTTTGACTTAACAATTTTGCTTACAGGATTATATATAAAGATATATATAGTCTAATTTTTAAAAGGTAAGTAGGCCTAGATAATCTAAACCTAAAAACTAGTACGAATCACCATACACTTAAAGGGAAATTAGATATCGACCATGGAAATTAGTTGGCTAGTTTGAAAATGAATACATTGGATAGTCTATAAATTATGTGAAAAAATACATGAATTAAGAAGACTCCTCCATTTTTAAAAGTCAAACTCAGTGTGAGTTGTGAGTTTGATATAAATGCAGATGATTTTGTTTTTGTTAGACTGTCATTCAAAAGGTGTGTTCAGACGGTCAGTAATAAGCATTGACTATAAATATAAATATATAAGTTATATTTATAGTCAATGTTACTAGCTGATGTCCTGTTCTCCACACGGGAGTCTAGCAGATGTAGAGCCATGTTTTGAAAAGTTTATATTATGATCAGCTGACTACCTAAATAAAACGAGTTTGCACGCAGCACGCTGACGTGAGGGACGTGAATTTCCACATAAAAACTATTTAAAACTCAAAATCAGTGTAAAAACATACATTGGTCCAATTTTTATCGAAATCTGAAAACTTTGATTTTTTGGCTGTTCTGATACTCCTGGTTTCATTTACTTGCAAAGCTGGGAATACAATTTTGCGCATTATAAGGTTAGGAGAAGGTCCAGACAAGCTTGAAAGTAGGCGTGAGGTTGCTGGGGGTAATAAAAGTACTCTAACAAAGGAATAACAGGCTTTTCTAGTGTAAAACCCCCATAAGACAACGTATATGTGTTTAGCCGATACACATTTTCTTTAATAACTCGGTAAATATTTATGCTAGAATGACGAGAGAGGGCTTAAAACTATCGCCTTTCTAATTCCCATATTTTTACATGCATTAATTTTACATCTGCTGGGGCTTTTCTGACTCTTTTGGGACCAAAAACTCGAAATTTGAAAGATTAATCCCCAAAAAATGGGTTTAGAGTTTTCCGATTGTTTTGCCCAACGAACTTGTCCAACAGATTATAGAAAGGAAAGTCCCTACCAAATTTTAAGTAAATCGGACAAAAAATGTGACCGCTAGAGTGCATACACACATATATATATATATATGTCTATATATGTATATAGACATATATATATATGTATGTATATATGTCTATATATGTATATATATATATATATATATATATATATATATATATATAGACACATATATATATATATAATTTTGAACGACCCCCCAAAACGTGTTCAGGGGGTCACGTTAGGAACTTCTATGGTGGTCCCGGGCTTAAGTTTCACCATGCGGGTCATGATAATAGTTCACTTTCCAAAGGAAATTCACTAATAAAATTCCATAAGATTAAAATTGGAAATTTGAAGGTCTGTGGGGCGAAGCTCTGAAGATAGATGTTTTTTCAAATTCCCAAAAGTTGTATCTAGAGGGTAAGAGCTTTCCACTGATACCAAATATGTACAGATTATAATATAATAGTTTTATGGGTCGAAAATCGCTGGACAAAAATATGGAAATTCTTTTAAGGGTTACTTCACTTATCACATCCTTATGCTGACCAGGAAGAAAACCATACTGACTGGGTACTTCCGAAGGACCGATTCGGTATAAAATTTGGTATTTATATGCTATTAACTAACCTGGAAAATAATATAAAACAACTATCCCCATAACATCCTGCTAAAGGGTACTTTGCTAGAAACACCCTGCCCTGCCCTGCAAGAAGTTTGCTGTTTTTTTTACCGGGAAGAAAACCAAACTGACTGTGTACTTCCGGTCTAATGATTCTCTTCAAATTTGGTATTTGGATGCCACGAACTAACCCAGACAATAATATAAAACAACCATCCGTCTAACATATTGCTAAATAAGCGTACCTCGCTAGAAAACATATCCTGCTGACTGGGTAGGAAACTCGACTGACTGGGTATTTCCGGTAGACTGCCTCACATCAAATTTGGTATTTTAGATGCTACCAACTAACCGGACCAATAATATAAAACAACCATCCCCCAAAGTTTTTGCTAAGGGGTACTTCGCTAGTCACATCCTGATGCTGACCGGGAAGAAAACCTGACTGACTGGATACTTCTGGTGGACCGATTCTCTTAACATTTGGTATTTGGATGCTATTAACTAACCCGGACAATAATATAAAACAATCATTCCCCTAAGTATTTGTAAAGGGGTACTTTGCTAGAAGCACCCTGCTGACCGGGTAGAAAACCCAACTGACTGGGTACTTCCGATCCACCGATTCACTTCAAATTAGGTATTTAGATGCTATCACTAACCAACTAACCCAGGCAACAATATAAAACAACCATCCGACTAACATATTGCTAAAGCGTACTTCGCTAGAAAACATATCCTGCTGACTGGGGAGGAAACCCGACTGACAGTGTACTTCCGGTCGACCGACTTACATCAAATTTGGTATTTAGATGCTACCAACTAACTGGACCAATAATATAAAACAAAACCATCCTCCTACGTTTTTGCTAAGGGGTACTTTGCTAGAAACATCCGGCTGACCAGAGAGAAAACCCAACTGTGTGCTGATGGGTACCTCCGGTCAACCAATTCACTTAAAATTTGTTACTTAAATGGTACCTACCAAACTAACCTGACCAATTAAATAAAACAACCATCCCCCCCCTAAGTTTTTGCTAAGTGGTACTTTGCTAGAAACACCCTGATGCCAGGGTAGAAAACCCAGCTGACTGGGTACTTCCGGTCAACCGATTCACTTTAAATTTGGTTTTTAGATGCTACCAACTAACCGGGCCAATCATATAAAACAACCATCCCCCATATGCTTTTGCTAAGGGGTACTTTGGATGCTAATAACTAACCCGGACAATAATATAAAACAATCATTCCCCTAAGTATTTGTAAAGGGGTACTTTGCTAGAAGCACCCTGCTGACCGGGTAGAAAACACGACTGACTGGGTACTTCTGGTCGACCGATTCACACCAAATTTGGTATTTAGATGCTACCAACTAACCCAGACAATAATATAAAACAACCATCCCCCTAAGATTTGCTAAAGAGTACTTCAATTGTGACACCCTCTGCTAACCCGGGGAGAAACCCAGACTGACTAGGTGCTTCCAGTCAACCGATTCACTTCAAATTTGGTATTTACAAAAAAAATTTGTAGATTATATTTGTAGATTCTACCAACTAACTTGGACAATAATATAAACCAACCATCCTCTTGAGTTTTTGCTAAGGGGTACTTCGCTAGAAACACTCTGTTGACTAGGGAGAAACCCCGACTGACTGGGTACTTCCAGTCAACCGATTCACTTAAAATTTGTATTTAGATGCTACTACCTGACTGGGCCAATAATATAACACCCCCGTAGCAGCAAACCTGCGTACTCAGCGAATTTCCAATGCATATATATGTATCTAATACCACATAAAGCCAAATACCAAGTTTCATCAATATACATTCATAAATAACTGATTTATGACATTTTAATTATTCTCCATAAGAATAACTTGGCGGCTGAGTATGCAGGTTTGCTGAAGCAAGGAACACAAAAATGGGGTTTTATACAAATATCAATATAACACATTTAGGTAAAGCTACAAAACAAATTTCATTAATTTATTTTCATAATTAAGGGAGATAACACGTTACTTATTCTCCATAAGAATAACATGGGGCTGAGTACGCAGGTTTGCCGCTACGGGAGCCTTTGGCAAACAATTTTTTTTGAGCAAATATCAATGGTCCACAATCAGATGAAGCCGTATACCAAGTTTCATCAGTATACGTTCATAAATAAGCGAAATATAAAATTGTTCTTTTCCTCCATAAGAATAACATTGTACAACGTACCGTGTTTAGCACTTTCAATATCTCGGTAACCAATTGACGTAGAGAAATGATCAAAATACCAAATTGTGTGTTTTTTTAAGCTGAATTCAATGGAAAAACTAAAATTTTGACCATTTCCAAAATTATATGTACAAAATTCGAAAAACCCATTTTTGGGGTACAAAACCCCCCAAAAATACCCCTTCGGATAGAACGATCTGGCTGGTTTTCGAACATAGTCATAAATGTTGCTTTACATATTTATACCAAATTTCATCAAAATCGGATAATTTTTACGAGAGTTATCGTGCTAACGGACACACACACACACACACACACACACACACACACACACACACACACACACACACACACATATACAGTTTCGAATGAATGGTGTTTTTGGGGTCTGGGGACCTCAAAACGAAAAGTTATCATGGTCCCGGGTCTAGGTCTTACCATGCCGACTACGGTAATAGCTTCTTCCCTATAGGGGAAATTCGCTAAAACGATAATTCCCCTAACATTTTGCCAAAGGGTACTTTGCTAGAAACATATCCTGCTGGCCGGGAAGAAAACTCGACTGACTGACTGACTGGTACATCCGGTCAACTGATTCACTTCAAAATAATAACCTTTGTGCTCCCAATTAACCTGGACAATAATATAAAACAACCATCTTCCTAAGTTTTTGCTTAGGGGTTCTAGAAACTAGAAGAGTCGCCAGAAACACCCGGTTGACTGGAATTTCGGGTAGACTTTCATAAGTGGGGCCAAAAACAACTGAATGAAAAAATCGAAATTTGTAATATCGATATATTGATATTAATAATCGATTTTGAATAATAATTTTAAAATATATGATATTTTAACAAAAATTGTAAATATTTATACAAATGACGTTAAATTTTCGTAAGCTTTCTAATTTAGCTTTAAAGGATGATTTCCAATGTTTTTCATATTTGCAAGAGGTAGAATTGATGCCTAAAACTCCCGATTGTGACATATGCGGAAGACAAATGAAATTTTATGTCAAAGGACCCACAAGTGTACAATTTGAATGTCGACGCCGAACAAAAAATGACGAGCATTGCAGAAGAATTAATGCGCTTGAAAAAACATTCTTTGCTAATTCCAAATTCTGTCTAAGAAATATCATATCGATTATGTACTTTCTCAAGAAATGTCACCAATTATGAGATTCTTATGATCGAATGTAGTGATGAAAAATGTGACGCTTCCAGTAGATATAGTTTTTTTCTTTGAACCATGTTTTTATATTCTTATTTTTTAAAATAAAGTTATTTGTTTTGTTTCTGTTTACAATTGAATGTTATTTAATATCGTATCGTATCGATATATATCGGCATAAAATATCGATATTACAAATTTCGATTTTTTCATTCGGTTGTTTTTGGCCCCACTTATGAAAGTCTACCCAAAATTTGTGATGGATCCTAACCCTGCGCGCCAGCAGGTTGTGGTCGGGCATTTTACCATTACATCCAGAACGTAGAGGGAGTGGATGCCAGAGGCTCGGCCGAACTGCACGCTCACGCTCACACGGAGTTGGCAACTCGTTGCCGGTGCGTTCAGCGTTGTCGGAGAGCTGTGTTATACTGTTATTGTGAGTTTTAGCGAATTTCCCCTATAGGGAAGAAGCTATTACCGTAGGTCTCATGGTAAGACTTAAGCCCGAGACCATGATAACTTTTTGTTTTCAGGTCCCCAGATGCCAAAAACACTATTCGTTTAAATTTATATATATGTATATATATATATATATATATGTATATATATATATATATATATATGTATATATATATATATATATTATATATATGTGTGTGAGTGTGTGTCCGTTAACACGATAACTTGAGTAAAAAACGTCCGATTTTGATGAAATTTGGCTCAAACGTGTAAAATGACATTTATGGCTTTAAGTTCGAAAACCAGAAAAATCGGACCATGGGAAGGTGGGTTTATGGGGGTTTTAAATTGTCCAAAAATCAGTTTTTTGCATTTTTCACCCTAAAATTTGTTAAAAACTTAATTTTGGTTTCGGCCATGTTATAGAGCTTAAAAGAAAATAATATGGTATTTTGAATTATCAACCTAGGTTAAGTGGTTGCGGAGAAAATCCAAAAAACCTATACTCATAAAATCTCCCATGTTAATCTTATGGGAAAAAGGTTTTTGGTTTTTCCTTAGTTTATTTGAATGTAAACTTCACATTTGCTTTTACCAATCTGTTCAGTTCCACAAAACAATCATTTTGGTGTTTAAATTGTGATTCTACGCCCAACTGTTGCAGAGATATTCAAAGTGCTAAACACATAGTACGTTGTCCAATGTTATCCTTATGGAGAATAAATAAAATTTGATTTCTCGATTATTTATGAATGTATGTTGATGAAATTTGGTATGTGGCTTCACGTAGTACTGGTATATTGATATTTGCACAAAAAATTTATTTTTAGTTGATTTTTCCCATAGCAGCAAACCTGCGTACTCAGCCCCCATGTTATTCTTATGGAGAATAAGTAAAATGTAATAACTCACTTAATTATGAACATAAATTAATAAAAATGTAGTTTATGGTCGAAGCTTGAAAATACAGTATTCTACTGATATACAAAATTGGCGCATAGCCTGTTTAAGCTGAGTGGGTAATTGTGGGTAATTTTTGATACTGTAGTGGGCAAACCAGCCGAACTGGATTAGAAACACTGATCAGCTGGTTTAGAGAAAAGGGTTTTTGTATTGTGTGTCTGTGTGTGTTTTTTTTTAACACCTAACAAAATAAATGAAAATGAATATTATGGCGGGCGATTCGTCAATGATGGATTCCTTAGTTCATGATTTAATTTCCTTTTTAAATGTTAATTCACCGTTGTGCAACAATAAATGTCAGAATATTGTAACTAGAATTAAGCAGTATATTATATGCAAACTCACTAAATCGGAATTAGGTTAGTATGCTACTCATTATTTCTATGATCATATTTATTTAGGCCTAGGCCTTGCTACACAAGCGACAGTAATGTTATCAGCTTTTCCCTGTCAAGCATACATAACTGATTTTAAATAATTAACATCCAGTTTCTAGAATCTGGATTCCTGATCAGTTAACAGGTGTCACAACAACTGTAATAGGGCTAATTATTTCCCCTCAAAAAATACAATTTAAAGCTTTTTATCTGCATAGGCTACTTATCTTAGCATCCACCAAAACAATTCAACATAAAATAGATTACTTGACTGATACTCTGATAACCATATTCCTATTCGATTGTGATTGTTTTTAATACATGATCACGAAGTGTTTTACTTTACAGTGCCCTATGGTGCTAGGTTAGCTTAAATTATCACGCAGTCAGAGGTAAACTAACCTAACCTAACTCCGCAGAGCACTGTTTTTGTCATGGTTTGGTGTTTTTGTTTTTTATATTCTCATCTGTAATATCTATGTGTCATAGTGGTTCCATATTTTATATTCGTAGGGTTGCCATATCACCCGATTTCCGCTGAGATTACCAGATTTTGAGGGTAAAATTATAGCTCCGGGGAATTTCCTTGAAAAATTAATAATCTCTCTTTGAAATAGTTCCTTAACCCTAGCAGTGGCCACCCAAAAACTGTAGAATGGCCAACCAATTTTGGCGATTTTGCAGACCTTTTTTTGAAAATTCGTATAAATTTGAAATGAGAACTAAACATAGCCAACAACATATTCATTTTGTTCAGAAAGAACAGGGAAATCTGATAATAGTCAAATAAAAAAGATCTAAGAGGTAATCTTTTCAGCAAAGTAAAAAAAATAAAAAGCAATTGAAATTTCTTTTTGAAATTTCAAAAGCAGCCTCGGTAAGACTTTTTCGTCCGATTTTTTATGGAAAATTCATTATATACATTTTGTAGACAATTCAATTCCCTACATAGAAATGTATAATATGTTGGGAACAAAATTTTATTTGTTGGTATTATGTGAAAATTGTACAGTGTTAGTTAGTACTGTAAAAAGGTAATGTAAATATGTATATGCTAATAATAATATGTATATGTTTGTAAAGATAATGAAAGAAGAAATGTAAAAAAGTCATAAAGTTGATGATGAAAAATTGTTATCACTTATGATTAGATGAATTTTGGAAATTTTAGGGTATTCGGAAAAAAAAGATTCTACGGTATTTAGTATATAACTTTTTTTAGAAATTTATTCCTCCAAATACTATATATACATTTAGTAGGACATTCAATGCCCTACATAGAAATGTATAATATGTTGGGGAAAGAATTTTATTTGTAAGTATTATGTAAGTATATACGGAAAACCGCAAAATTTGAAAATTGTACAGTGTTAGTACTGTAAAAAGGTAATATAAATATGTATATGCTAATAATAATATGTAGGTATATGTTTGTAAAGATAATGAAATAAGAAATGTAAAAAAGTCATAAAGTTGATGGTAAAAAATTATTATCACTTATGATTAGATGAATTTTGGAAATTTAGGGTATTCGGAAAAAAATTCTACGGTATTTAGTATATAACTTTTTTTAGAAATTTATTCCTCCAAATACTATATATACATTTAGTATATTATATCTATATATTATTCCTGCAGGTATTTAGAAACAATAAAATATATAAATATACATATACACAGGGTAGTGGCATATTATATAAGAGATAACGTGTGATTGTAGGTCCGGTCACCATATAGGAAAAATTACAAAATTATTATTTTTTATATTAGGCCTACTCAATAATGAAATACATCCTACCTTACAATTGTAAAAGTAATAAAAAAAAACGCTAAATTTCTTCCTCTTCAAAATGAAATATTATATGACTAGTATTTATAACTTGCACTGGATGTAATTCACATTTTCCATACCGGCTTATTAAGCCGGTTGGCCATTTGTTACGAATTCAGAAAACAGCTGTGTTCATAAAATCGTAACTGTTGTCCAATCAATATTTCGTTCTAAAAATCAATGCCACAGTGAAACTAAACTCTTTGGCTATGCAGTGGTACCACCCGCAACATCCTAAGACAAAAACTACCCGAGCAGGGTAATTCCAAAATAGTCGTGTTTTTACATTTTCCGAGCGTCGTCTGCAGGAATTGCGTAGCGGCAAAATTTCATAGTAATTATAATCGTCGTGACATTGTTATACAACTTGTAAACGGTTCATTTCATAAATAAAGTGAAAGTTCAGAATGTGATCTTTCGAATTGTATAAATATTGTTCACTTCTGAGTTGACTATTAATGATTTTTTTACCGTTACAAAAATTTCGACCCGTACCAGCTTATTAAGCTGGTGGCCATTTCACGCGACACGTGAAACCAGCTTATTAAGTTGGTTGGCCACTGCTAGGGTTAAAATGTGTTGAATAACGCCAATTTTGTGTTGATTGAATTTTGTGTAAATCCTATCTGTGATCGAAAATTTACCTAGGGCCTATTTACATTTAAATCTATCATCATGCAACCATTGCCAAAGCAAAATCCTGCCTCACTGTAACTCACTGTAACCTCAATTTTGGTTACTCTGGCTTTTTTTGGCAGGAAATATTGTTAAATTTCATATATATTCACTGTTATCGAAAGCTGAAAGTCAGTATGAAGATAAATTTAACTTATATGACTCTCTGCAGTTTATTAAATTATAAATCTGAAAAGTACTGGTAGGAATTATTGTTTCAGGTTATACATTTTAGTTTTATCGAATTTCCCCTTATAGGGAAGAAGCTATTACCGTAGGTGGCATGGTAAGACTTAAGCCCGAGACCATGATAACTTTTTGTTTTGAGGTCCCCAGATGCCAAAAACACTATTCGTTAAAATTTATATATATGTGTCCGTTACTGCGATAACTTTTGAAAGAAGCACCCGATTTTGATGAAATTTGGCACAAATGTGGAGAGTAACATTTATGACTTTAAGTTTGAAAACCAGATCGATCGGTCTATGGGAAGGGGGTTTTATGGGGGTTTAAAATTTTTCAAAAATCTGTTATTTGAAATTTTAACCCTAAAATTTTAAAAACACTAGATTTTGGTTATAGCCATTTTATAGAGCTTAAAAAAATTTAGTATTTTGAATCATTAAGCTAGGTCACTTCTGTCCTCATACTTCTCTGAAAGGAAGCAGGCTGTTTCATTGACAAATAGAGGTAAATTTCAGGAGAATTGGATGATGGTCACTTCAGGAGTACCTCAAGGTTCTATTCTGGGTCCTTTTCTATTTTCCGTATATCTAAATGACCTTCCTGCTAATATAAATTCTGACATCGTTTGTTATGCTGATGACACAACTGCTCTGACTTCTTGTAATAACATGCATAACCTAGAGATCGTAATGAATCAGACATACACTATCCTAAATAGCTGGTTTGAATCAAATGGTCTTTACTTGAATGACGAGAAGACTAAAATTATGGTATTATCAACAGTTAAACGTGATCTAGCAAATTTCAGTGTAAACGGAATAAGTCCATCAGAGTCCGCCTGCCTTCTTGGTGTTACCATTGATGATAGGCTGAACTGGTCCAAACATATTGACTCCCTATGTAAAAAAAACTGTCTTCACTTACTTTCGCTTTTCGAATATTAATGCCTGTAGTTGGTAAAAAAAAACTACCCTTCAGATCTACTATGCTTATGCATATAGTAGAATGAAATATACAATTGGTTTCTGGGGATCGTCTAGTGAGTTCTTGAGGGTATTTAGACTCCAAAAAAGGATTGTTCGTATTATGTGTGGAGCTGGCTACCGAGCGCATTGTAAGCCTTTTTTTCAACAACTGCATCTTCTCACTCTCCCAAGTATTTATATTCTGGAGGTTTTATCCTTTTTTAAATGCAACTTCCATCTCTTTGAAGAGAATATTGCTAGACATACCTATAATACACGTCATAAGTGTAACATGGTCTACCCTATCCATAGATTGGCACTACTTGAAAAGGGCATCCACTACTCTGCTCTACGACTATACAATGCTCTGCCCCGGCACCTGAAAATCATAGCCAGTGCAAGAATTTTTCTTAAAAAGGTAAAAAATATTCTGATTGAAAGGTGTCCGTACTCGGTGGATGAATTCCTGTCAGACTGCACAAATATGTGAAGGAAATGTGCACTTTTTGCTAGAGAACAAATTTTAAAATTGTCAATTTAGCATTAAGAATTAGTTTTTAAATCTGACTTGTTTCACATAACAATTTTTGTTATTCACGAAATAAATGATTTCTGACTCTTATTCTGATTCTGATTCTGATAGGTTTAGTGGTTGTGGAGAAGAGTCAAAAAATGTGTCTATAAAATTTCCCATGTTAAAATCTTATGGGAATACGGTTTTTAGATTTTCCTCAGATCATTTCACTAAAAACTCCACATTTCTTTCTACCAATCAGTTTAGCTCTACAAAACAATCATTTTGGCGTTTTAATTGTTGTTTTACGTCCAACCGTTGCAGTGATATTCAAGGTGCTAAACACAGTACGTTGTCCAATGTTATCCTTATGGAGAATAAATAAAATATTATATTTCGATTATTTATGTATGTATATAGATGAAACTTGGTATGTGGCTTCATCTAGTTGTATATTGATATTAGCACAAAAAGGTTTTTTTTATTTTTCCCGGTAGCAACAAACCTGCATACTCGGCCTCCATGTTATTCATATGGAGAATAAGTAAAGTTTTATATCTCCCTTAGTTGTGAACCTAAATTAATAAAACTTGGTATGTAGCTTCACCTGGTTGAGTTATATTGATAATTGCAAAAAAGATTTCTTATCTTCCTTGTTGCAGCAAACCTGCGTACTCAATTATAATGTTATTCTTATAGATAATAAATAAAATGCTATATATTACTTATTAATTAATGTATTTTTATGAAACTTGGCACGTGGCTCTAGGTAGTAGTGATACCCATATATTTCCATTGGAAATTCGCTGAGTACGCAGGTTTGCTGCGACGGGGGTATATTTGTGTTTACGATTTAAACCTAAAAAAAATAATAAATACATTTTCTTACAAAGTTTACGTATTTTAGCGAATTTCCCTATAGGGAAGAAGCTATTACTGTAGTCGGCATGGTAATAGGCCCGGTACCATGATAACTTTTCATGTTGAGGTCCCCAGACCCCAAAAACACCACTCGTTCAACACTGTATATATATATATATATATATATATATATATACAGTGTTGAACGAGATATATATACACTAGGCTTATCGCCGTTGGGGGCTTCGCCTCAAAACCTCCTTTTGGAGTTCGCTTCGCTTACTTACCTTCCTCAGTCAACTCAAGTTTAAATCAAACTCAACTATTGTAGTTCATTAACACGTTGACTGCGGAGGACATCTATTGATGATGTCCGTCACGAGCACTCCTATCGGACGGCAGCTAAAGATGATGTCATGCCATTCTTTCCATATTAGTTCAGTGTGAGCTCAGCCATTGCCGGGGAACCTTATATCGCTTTGCCGCTTGTTGTGCCAGTTCCCGCGTACATTTTGGCGCGAATCGTTTTCCGCTCCGGGGTTTCTGTTCGGGACCGGACCGTGATAACTTCCGACTTCTGTGTAGTGTGTGTAAATGTGTTTGTGGTGCAATGGAGCCTAACAATGACGATGAATTGTTGGAGAACATGTACTCAGATAATGAAATATAATTGTCTTATCTCTAAGAACAGTGTTTTTTATGAAGTATAATAACTATCTCTTTGACATTGTGTGTGAACTAATTTTTAGCATAGACGAACGTTCTAAATGGCACCTGGAGGGATTGTATATATTTTTTTGTGTCTATTATTCAAATAATTAGAAACTGTTGTATCAAAAAACAAGTTTGTGGGTCGCGGTGACTCACGCGACCGGCGCCACTGGCGGACGACATCAATAGACGTCCCGGAAGTGACGTCACCCCTAATGACGGAAATTCAGCCCTGACGATCTTCTGATGACATTTTGGATGCATTCGTCTCATTTACTTGTTGAGTAATCAATTATAATATTTCAGCCACTAGGGTACGGAATTATATACATTCACAGCACTCAACGTGTTAACCAAAAAAAAAACTACACAAAAATTACCTTTGGTGAGCACATTAACACCTACACAGGCGGTCCCATATCGGTTCGATATCGAAACATTTGACCAACCGGCTGCTTGTTAGTTTTATCTAATGAACTCTCGACTACGATGGTTGTTTCGAGGTGAATAAAAGTGAAAAATAAAGTGCTCACTCACAGTCAATCAGATATAAATAAAAAGTTGTGGTTACAATGTTAAAAAAGAGGTCTACAAATGGATTTACGAGTAAAAAAACAACAAATCAGACTTAAGTTCACGACAAAATTATAGTAACCTAACTTAATCTAACTCCGCAGAGCGAGGTATAGTGGCTGTTCGTTGTGCAACATAATTACAAATAAATGAATTTGTAAAAAAAAGTCAAATTAAACAGAAATAAATTGCAGCCACAAAAAGTAAGCATCAAAAGTAGGATTCAAACCCGTGACCACATGATCTTGACTCATCTGACAACATATCCACTGGGCTACTGGGCTAAATTCATTCGATAAAACAAAATAATCGGTTGATTACATTTTCCAATATCGAAACAAACGATATTTGCAATATTGGACCTCCCGATAATGTGCTCACCTTGTTTTGTAACAGCTGATTTATATTAACCTCATGTGAGCAAATTCGTATCGCGTACAAGGTTTTTTTTTAATCAGCTGATACAAACATGTGGTATTAGCCAAAGACAGTGTGCTTTCATTAAATGGCTTTCCAAAACTGTACCTACACATTTAATGGGCCAAATTACTCAAAATTACTTCTTCACCGATGAATAGCGGCTAAACGGATGATCGGATCTTAAATCTGATGATAAGTTGTCAGTTGCAAATTAAATTTTCTACAGTTTTTGTATTTAACATTTTTTGCCATCTCTTACCGTTTCCGTACAAAACACGCTCAAAGTGGAATAATTGAAAAAGTGGAATTTTCCCCGCCCCAAAAATGCCCCAAAAACTCAAAAATGTTAACTTTTGGTAATTTTTCTGGGAGTTTCTCGTCAAGAGCTTTAATTCAAGTATGGGGTCGAGGGGGGTTAGATTATGGGAAGTGCCTCATAGTTTATGTCAGTGAGTGAGTGAGTGAGTGAACCCGTCTAGCTTTATATAAGTAGACATGCGGCTGTATAGTATATTAGATATATATCCGTAAGCACGATAACTCTTATAAAAATGATCCGATTTTGATGAAATTTGATACAAATGTGTAAAGCAACATTTATGACAACATTTACATTTATTTTTTAGTTTGAAAACCAGCCAGATCGCTCCATCCGAAGGGGTATTTTGTACCCCAAAAATGGGTGTTTTGAATCTTACATATAATTACATATAATTTTTGAAATAGTCAAATTTTAGTTTTTACCATTGGATTCAGCTTAAAAAAACACACAATTTGGTATTTCGATCATTTCTCTACGTCAATTGGTTACCGAGATATTGAGAGTGCTAACCACAGTACGTTGTCTAAATGTTATTCTTGTGGAGGAAAAGAAAAATGTTATATCTCGCTTATTTATGAACATATACTGATGAAACTTGGTATGCTTGGTAAACTTGTGGCTTCATCTGGTTGTGGTCTATTAATATTTGCTAAAAAAATTTTGGCAAAAGCTCCCGTAGCAGCAAACCTGCGTACTCAGCCCCACGTTATTCTTATGGATAGTAATTAAATTCTATGTCTCCCTTAATTATGGACATAAATGAAAAAAATATATTTATGACCTCACCTAGTTGAGTTATATTGATATTAGTATAAAACCCATTTTTTGTATTCGTTGATGCAGCAAACCTGCGTACTCAGCCCTAATGTTATTCTTATGGAGAATAATTAAAATTGTCTATATTGCTTATTTGTGAATATATTTTTATGAAACTTGGTAAGTGGCTTTATTTAGTATATTAAGACATTTATATCTCCATTAGAAATTCGCTGAGTATGCAGGTTTGCTGCGACGGGGGTATTTAATCTTCAGTTATTTTGATCTCTCTTATTAAATTTGGGAATTGTAGACATATAGCATAACATTTGTAAATAATTTAATTCTATAATTGATTTTATAGTATAAAAGCATCAAAAAGCGGGTTTTTTTATAGATGACAACATGTAAAATTTTTCTGGGGGGCACCCTTGGACCCTCCCCCATGGCAGTTTATTACAAAATCCCCTCTTTTTGTCAGGGCCGCCAGCTAAAATCTCCCTTTTTTTCCACACTACCATATGGCAACCCTATATATTCAGTGGTTTTGGTGGACGCTTATCATCTTATTGCACCCATGTTTTTTAATCATCTACAAAAGATACCAGAGATCCTTAGCTTAGCAAACCTCTTTGATATCAAAAAATTTCTTAACAGAAGATAATTGCCACAGTTAGGGCCTAAGTTAGTTTTGTTTCAAACGTGTATCTAGGCAGTAAAAATGTCGACGTCCAGACACCACTTTTTTTGAAAATTTTGCCTCTTATTTTGTTTGTTTTGGTCTGTTTTTTTTTCAAGAAACTTTTATCGGATTTTTTTAGGACTTAAAAAATATAAATTGTTGGTACCTATTCAAATTGTAGGGAATTTAATTCTGATCTCAAAAATATATAGTTATTTGTTAAATTTAAGAATTAATAAGCAAACTATTGCCAAAGTATAATGTTTTATTTTGAATAATGGAGGACGATGGAAATTAAATAACAAAAATAAGTTAACTTACTTTAAAAAGCACCATTAAAAACAGGAACATTTTTGTAGAAGAACAATTTATGATTTTGTGTAAAATCCAGTCAATCTAGGGTACCCAGTGGGATTCCGGGGTATTGAATGGGGGCATTTATTTGATTTTGATAAAACCTTAATCAAGGGAATAATTTTTACCTTCATATGGAAAAATTCCTACTAAAGGGGAAATTTCTCATACAGCGCTTTGCGGAGTTCGTTAGGTTATGATAAATACAAATTATTTACTAGATACTTATATTTTTTGTTATTTATCATAACCTTTTTCAACCTAACCCCGCAGTGTGCTGTGTAGTAATTTTGTTTCCTTTTTCAGGGAATTTTTCTGTTTTTGAAAAAATTTGTAATAAAAATAAAACAAAAAATAGCTCATCAATAAATTTCAATTTATTGCCATACAGTGCTGTGTCAGAGTTAGGTTAGGTTATAATAAATAAATGCAAATTATTTAAGTTACCCAGATAGGTTACATATAATTTTTTGTTTATTTATCATAACCTAACCTAACTCCGCAGAGCGCTGTATGGTGATAAATTGCAATTTATTGATGTACTATTTTTATATTATTTTATTTTTTACCCAAAAGTAGGGATTCTCATACAGCGTTATGCGGGGTTAGGTTAGGTTATGATATGATAAATAATCACATAAGTTAATTATTGTATTTGTATTTATTGATCATAACCTAACCTAACCCTGTAGATTGCTGTTTGAGGAATTTTTCCTTTTATGGGATATTTTCTTATCTTATGTTTTTGAGGAAAATTTTTAATAAAAACAAAATAATGATATTTAGCACATTAAGTTAATAAATTGCAATTTTCTGTTATACAGAGCTCTGCAGAGTTAACTTAGGTTAGGTTATGATAAATCAACTCAAAATTAGGCCTACATGTTTCTGGTATATAATTTGTATTTATCTATCATAACCTAACCTAACTCACCAGAACTCTGCACTGTATGGGAAATTTTCCCTCTTTCGGGAATTTTTACCTTTTTGGGACAATTTTCCTTGATTTAGTTTTTTTCCAACATTTTCTCAATAAGTATCAAATAAAAATTGCACTATATTTGAAAAAATGTCCCCACCTGTTCCCTGTTACCTTTTACCTCCTTCGTACGTCCCGTAGACCCAGAGGCATGGGACCCGTCATAATTCACTATCTCTAAGGTTGTCGAAGACCGACGTTTTCCAATCAGGTGCTATAAGGTGAGGTATTAGTGCTTTGGAATGTCTCAATGAAAATGAAAAATAAAAGGAAAAAAGGACCCGTTCAGGAAGAAGTCAGAAAAAATATAGAAATGAGGAAAATTGTGGCAGATCATCAATAAGATGTTGCTTTAAATTCGTCCTGAACTTCTTAATGTCATTGATTTCTTTAATAGCTGAGGGAAGTTTTGAAAAATATTTCAAGCCACCATAACATGGTTTCGATTCATAAAGCTTTAAATTGTGCTGTACAGACGGATTTACATTATGGTTTCTAGTAAAATATGAATGTTGATGAGCCTGTATCTGATTGGTTTCCTTAGCATATAGAATTGTTTCGTAAATATAAAGAGATGGAACGGTGAGGATCTGCAACTCTTTGAACTTCTCCCTATATGAATCGCTAGGCCGAAGCCTAGAGATACATCTAATTGCTTTTTTCTGTATTATGAAAATTCGTCTAAGATTCAATTTACTAGACAAGCCCCAAAGCACTATCGAATACCTTAAATGACTTTCAATCAAACTAAAATAGACTAATCTACTTAAAGCTAAATTATTGAAGGCGGTCAGATTTCTAAGAACAAAAACATTCGAGGTTAAAATAGATGCCAATTTATCAACATGCTCTGACCACCTAAGACCATCATCCAACCTCACTCCCAAATAGTCCACTGAAGAAGATTCCTCAAGCATCTCTTCATCCAAAAGAACAGAAGGTGCCAGGAAGCCAGCCCTATCAAGACATTTTTTCTTTTGAGCTGTTGTTATGAACATGTTTTTTTTTAGAGTTAATATGCAGGTTAATTTCAGAAAAGTATTGAGAAATAGTGTTGAGCTGGCCAAAAGTATCTCTTTCAAGTTCCGTTATGTCTCGGTTTGTCATGAATAAGGACGTATCGTCGGCAAAAATTGTTAAAAAATGTTGCAGAATAGAGCTTGAAAAAGAAATGTCATTTATATAAATTAAAAAAAGAACTGGGCCTAAAATAGATCCTTGAGGGACTCCAACTGTGATCGGGGCAATTTGAGAAAAGAATTGTTTCTTGATTCCAGATTTAGAAGTAAAATTCACTGTAGTCTGTTGCTTTCTGTTGTTGAGGTAAGAGATTAGCCAGCTCAAAGCACTTTGTTTAATGCCTAAATGTTCAAGCTTATTGATCAAAATTTTGTGATCAACGCAATCGAACGCCTTGGAAAGGTCGATAAAGCAGCCAACTGCAGAATCACCCCCTTCCAAGGCATCGATGCATTTATTGACAAAGTCTATAAGGGCCAGCTTGGTTGATTTATTTTTTTGATAGCCAAATTGTTGTGAAAAAAGTAAGTTATTGTCATCCAAGTACTGCATTAAATTTTGACACACTGCCTTCTCCAAAACTTTAGAAATTGTTGGTAGGAGTGAGATTGGACGATAGTTCTGGGGAAGTAGCTTACTATCTTTCTCATGAAGGGGCTTAACAATAGCCAGCTTCCCACCATCTGGAAAAATTCCCTGAAAAAGAGAGGAGTTGACCAGATGCAACAAGAGTTTCTCTAATTCATGAGCACAGGACTTAATTAATTTACTTGAAATACCGTTGTAGCCAGCAGAGTTTTTACTTTTTATTTTTATATTATTAAGATACTTTTTTTGATTATTATCTTTTTATTATTAGATTTACTTTTTTTGCTTTATATTATTAGAGCGTAAGATTTGTCTAATTTCATCAATAGATAAAAGCTTAAAATCTTCTCCTAATAAGCTACTACCCCGGAATCCCAATGTGATTGACTGGAATTTACACTTTTGTTGGCAATAGTTTGTTTATTAATTGTTAAAATGTCAAAATAACTATAGCTTTTTCTGTCCAGAATGAAATTCCATTCAATTTGAGTACCTTCAGTGGGTCCGGTAGTACCCACAATGTATGTATTGAGATGGAAACAAATGTTTCTTCAAAAAAGTTTTAAAAACTCAATTTAAAAAAGTTATGTCTGGATTGATATTTTACCCTGCTGAATTTTCCATTGACTCAAATCACCATCAATATTCTGACCGAAACATTCAAAACAACTTTTAGGTTTACAGTCAGGTGCACAAACTAATAAGTAATTGTGTGAGAGGGTTCTGGTGGTGTTTATTAAGTCCCAAGTCCCAAATATACCAAACATGGCAACCTCAAAGAGCACTCCAGGGTTATATTAATTTAATAGTCTTAGACACAATGATTTATTGGTTTAATAATCTTTTTTTGCAAAATATAAGTTCTAGTACTTGGCTCAAAAATGAATTCTCTAAGACAGAAGGAGAATTGTATTCGCCCATTCTGTTGCCACACATGCTACATAATTAGGATTAACAAACTTTACACATTGATCGTGGTGCAGAGATTACACTAGGCTAAGTTACCGGTACTTTAAGTTAGGTTAAATATTATGGTTACCCCATAACATAATCGCAACATCATAGTGTTAGTCTGAAATAACGTAGGTTTTCTATGTTTTTTAATTCAAATTTAATGTGACTGCTAATGGGCTGGATTTTATTAGTGAATTTCCGTTGGAAACTATTAGCATGACCCGCACGGTGAAACTTAAGCCCGGGACCACCATAGAAGTTCCTAACATGACCCCCTGAACACGTTTTGGGGGGTCGTTCAAAATTTTATATATATATATATATATATACCGTATATATATGTATATATATATATATGTGTTTGCACTCTAGCGGTCGCATTTTTTGTCCAAATTACTTCAAATTTGGTAGGGACGTTCCTTTCTGTAATCAGTTGGACAAGTTCGTTGGGCAAAACAATCGGAAAACTCTAAACCCCTTTTTTGGGGATTAATCTTTCAAATTTCGAGTTTTTGGGCCCAAAAAGGGTCATTAAAGCCCCACGTGTAAAATCAATGCATGTAAAAAGATGGGAATTAGAGAGGCGAAAGTTTTAAGCCCTCTCTCGTCATTCTAGCATATAACTATTTACCGAGTTATTAAAGAAAATGTGTATCGACTAAACACAGTACGTTGTCTTATGGGGGTTTTACACTAAAAAAAGCCTGTTATTCCTTTGTTAGAGTACTTTTATCATCCCCAGCAACCTCACGCCTACTTTCAAGCCTGTCTGGACCTTCTACTAACCTTTTAATGCGCAAAATTGTATTCCCAGCTTTGCAAGTAAATGAAACCAGGAGTATCAGAACAGCCAAAAAATCAAAGTTTTCAGATTTCAATAAAAATTGGACAAATGTATGTTTTTACACTGATTTTGAGTTTTAAAAGTTTTTATGTGGAAATTCACTTCCCTCACGTCAGCGTGCTGCGTGCAAACTCGTTATTGTGTTCAGCATTCAATATTGTCTATTTTTGTCTCTATTTACATTACTAACTTAACTCCTTGATCGTGGCCCAGATGTCTGGTCGATCGTGTCAATTTTATGTACAACACTAAATATTACACATATAATAAAACACAACTATATTCATATGATGACTATGAACTGCAGCCAGGCCATGGAAGCTCTCAAATGTAGTGAGAATGTCAGAAAAATTGTGTCTTCAAAGAGTTCCTCGATTAAATTATTCCTTAGCCTTGTCCTGTAAGAAAGAGAGCTCATGCTGAATCTGCGATTCAGGAGGCTATCCTGATAGCTGTTCCTGAAATCTTCAGCGATGAGACGCTGAGTATGTGGCTCACCAGGCTGAAACGGAGTGAGCAGCAAATGACAGTCATAGAAATGCATGAGTTAAATGTTAGTAAGTTGCTAAATCTCCACACTTCAGGGTTGACTGCAAGCTCAGACGAAGATGGTCTTCTCGCAATGCATCCAGTGTCTCAGGTACAGCCATTCCTCCCTAAACTGTTGGGAACTCGGCTGAAGTTAAGAACGGCCTCAAGTGTGGCGGCGTGGGCCATAATAAAAAAACCTGCACCGCAGCAGAGTGCTGATTCGTTTTGTAGACAGTAGCCTAAGTGGCAGTACCTTTAGGCAGATATCTAGAAGTGGACAGTACAGCTGCTTTCTGGGCGTGAAACCGAGTAGAAGGCACCAGTTCCGAGTCATAGATGTGGCAGAGGATTTGCCTGGGCTAGGTAGGTGTAGGTACATGACTTCAGTTGCTACCGCAACTAGGCCATCCAAGACTTCCGTGATTAGATGCCTGGAAGAGAGCGTGCTCGGCAATACTTGGCAAAAAAAGTTTTTTTTAAACTAACCCAAACACTAACCCATTGACTTGTATATTAGCTTTTATGAATAATAGCCAAAAACTCAATTAACCCTAGAGGATACATGTGATTGTCATTGGTACTTTTCATACAACAATTTTAATTTTTGGCTTTCGTTAGTGACAGTCATCACTGTGCCTAACAGGTGCCGTATGGTATGCCTAACTATAGGCCACTGTAAAATATCCATACTCATTGTTTTAACTAGGCCTATTAATTTATTTTTAAATTTCAGATTATGCCTTATCAGTTCTATTCCAACGTGAGAACAGCCTGCTACACTTCATAAGCAGTGGATGTTGTGAGAAAACGCTCAAAGGAGGAATCAGAGACTCTCTATCACTAATTATTGAGCTGATCCATAAGTACAAGAAAGATATCGCTCAGTATTTTGTTCCTATTAAGGTAAGAACTATTCCGTTCTTAACAATTCTTCAGTTTTAATCATTTACCTATAATTTTTAAAACTTGACAGTCAAACAATTAAAATGGCTAATATTTATATTGCCCTTTGTCAAAAATATAGCTCTCAGTACCATAACCTTTTTAAGCCAGTTTCAAAAATTAAAATAACACATGAATGGTAACATCAAAAGTTGTTAAGAGAAACCAAAAATACCTAAATATTGGTTTGCCTTGTTTTAAGTGTTAGGGAATAATCAAGCACATTTATTATCAGTGCAACTTAGGGATATGACTGAGACATTTCTGTATTTACAAAAGAACCTATTTTTTTGACGAAACCTATTTCATGTGATACTATGATCAATGGTTAATAAAGATTTCTGATTTCTTAAGAACTAAAAACAAATATTGATTGGTTGTTGTAAAGAGCCAACTGTGATTCCAAATATGTTATTTAAAAATATACTTGTTTTAATACAGAAAGTCATGTCTATAGACCTTGAATCTCAGTCTATAAATTAATTTAGAAGTAAATGCTTATTTTAGACTTTGGTTATTTATACTGTACTAGCTGGTTAATATTGTTATTATTAACACCATTGTCCAGAAACTATGATTAACAACTAGTCATTTGGTGTGTTTTAGTTTAATATGTTCAGGCTATACAGTATATTGTTGCAATTCAAATAATTTTAATCATTTGGAGAGTTTTCCAATAAGATTGGTTTATTTAAATAATTTTCTCAATTACTTGTTTTTCCAATTGGCTTTAAATGATTGCAATAGCTGTGGTAGGTGCATGAAAAATCGTATTAGGCTTGCAGAAAGTTTTGGGATTTTAAATATTCTGTTGCAGAAAGAATAAAAACATTCTGCCTAGGGGCTCCTGTATAATTATTCTAGATACTGTGATTCAAACCATCCCAAATTGAGGCTTAGAAGTGTTAATAATAAATAAGTACCTATAAACATTCTATATTGCTTATAATCATTATTTATAATATAATAACATTTATATAACATTCTTAGGGATTGAAAGTTATTTATTATTAGGCCATTAACATTTTATAATGGATAGTTATGACCAGGGTTTAAGAACTATGTCGCAGTTTAAGAAAATGTGACATGCACCACTAAAATGCGACAATATTTGGGTAGGCTGTCGCTTTTTGCTACATAGAAAAGTATAAGAAATTTTTTAATTTTATTGCAGAAAATCTGGTTTTAACAATACAAATTGTATTAAAAGTCTATCCGATCACGATCCACACCCAAAAAGATTAGAAGAGTAGTTGGGATGTTGTAG